>JAFEMH010006215.1:0-131547 GCA_022495995.1 Adenophora triphylla var. japonica | reverse complement strand
TGCCAATCTTAGAGTTTATGAACTTAAATTAAATCATGTTGAAGAGATAGAAGGTAAAACCAAAATCGCTTTCTATGTCTCGTAGTGGAACATGAAGAGAAACCAATTCACATCCAATCAAAACCACCGATCCTTCCATATCAACCTCATCACTCATCGAGATTGATGATGATGATTTAAGCTATAAAAAGATTTCAAAAATTTAGAAAATCTTCAAAACCTCTCACAAAATCATTTTCAAAAGGCAAACCTCCTCGCAACATGCTTGTAGGTCATGCAGATACAAAGAAGAAGAGTGACTTGGTTTGCTACAATCCGTAGAAAACCCGGCCACTTTGCATCCGAGTGTCCACGCCTTAAATATGAATACATGAAAAAGAAAACTTTTCCTTCGAAATTTTCTCATCGTAAGGGAATGGTTGTCGAGGAGGAAGAGAATTCCAAGGAATTAGCAACTTGGACTTGAACAACATTCTCGAGGATGGAAGTGACGGTGAAACCGAAGAGGTTAACCTCTCGCTAAGTTGCATGGTAGCTTCGATGACACCATTCTGAATCATTTGAGTTGCCCTGATATGGAAGAAAAGGAGGTTTTTGCAAAACTTCCAAATTATAAATTGGATGATGATATTAAACTTACTCCTGGGGCGTTAAGATATGAAATTGTTCGTATTCACGTCCCATTTTCCTCATCTAAAATCAGCTCCACCTTTCAAAATATATTCCAAAGAAAATTTTGAAAAAGGTGGTGGAAGAGGTTTCTCCCATGGAACATGAAAAGATGCTCAAGGAAGTCAAATGGTGATCCATCACTCCTCAAATCTTAAGAAAGCCTTAAGCTTAGCTCATGATGAACTTAATCCGCATAAGACCTGAGAAAACTGTGATTTGCAGGTCCGAAATTTCTAATCTTAAGGACCAAATCAAACGTATGACTCCTCTTGTCGATCAAAACCGCATCCTTCAAACTAAGGTTGCTGCACTTCAACTCACAGAATGATGACTTGGCAACCCAAATCGACTTCATCGCCAAAAAGATTATTGATTCGTGGCTCAAGTCTCAATCCACCAAGGATAAAATCTTGACTTCCAAGTTCCTCCCGGAACTAAGGATGGTCTAGGCTCGGGATCTGGAGTGGAAAGAGGAGAAGTGTGCATCCTCGGAGGCTGGAAAGGATGAGGAATTTCCTAACTAACTAAAGAAATTCCCAAGGAGAAGCTTGCTAAGGGTATGGGTAAAGCAAGACAAGTAAATTATGTCTACCCTAAAGGAAAGCAATATGGGAAGAATTCCCCCGTGTTAAAACCTAAGAATTCTCAAAGTGGAAGCAATTCTTAAGAGGAAATGGCTTATGGAATTGGTAGAATCCCCTCGCTCCAAACCGCTTCGTGTGGAAAAGGCGGTTGCCTCGCTAACTCTAGGTCTCGTACCGCTGCCTCCTTCTTCTCGACCGCTCCTCCACGCCTTCAAAAGCGTAAATAGCGTTCCTGTGAAATACGGTGGTCAAAACCAAAGCCTCGGTTCCGTTTATATCAGCCGGAATGCTAGCCGGAACCGCACCTCCCAAAGCCAGCTTCCTTGTCCCAAAGCCGCATGCAACTCCTAAGAAGAGTAAAGAGTTAGTAAAACCTCATGATTCTTGTAGCTTTTATAAATGTTACGTGTGCTGTGTGATGGTTTCAGGTCACAAGGCCGCAGAACGCCTTTATGCTGAGTTCACACCCAATGCCAGGGAGAGAGCAAACCTCCTCTTCGTCAAACAGTGTGGATTGTGAAGGGTTGCTAACTTCAGGACCCAAGGAATAAAGGGGGACCTCGTTCTTAATGTTTACATTTCAGAGTCCTCTCCGCTTCATGGGCCTGGTCACTCCACGAGGATAATGAATGGTATCTTGACAACTGGTCGCTCCAAGACATATGACTCGGAGATAGAACATTACTTGAAAGAGATGTCGTTGAAGCAAGTGGTCCATCCGTAACCTTTGGTGACAACAACAAAGCGCAAGACCATTGGATATGGTGTTATAAGGAGAGGAAACTTAACTATTGAGAAGGTTTCTCTCTGTCGATGGACTCAAACACAACCTCCTTTCAATTTCTCAATTTTGCGACAAAGGAATGCTTTTGCAACTTCACGTCATCAAATTGCTTAATATCAAAAGATAGCATTTCTCCGGCGTCACCCTACTCACGGTGGGATTCTGTGAAGAGTAATATTTACATTATTGATCTAAATTACGCATGTAGTATTACTAATCTCGTTTTGTAGCTAAGAATGTGAGCGAAAATAGTTGGCTATGGCACAAGAGGTTGAGCCACTTGAACTTCAAGTATCTTGCAAAGATTGGTAGGGAAAACCTCGTTCGTGGTTTACGAAAGCTGGCCGACCACCATCCAGAGAAATGCAAGTGCAGATGCTATAGTTCAGTAAGCAAACCGCGTCGTCTTTCACCGGAAGACCGCTCCTTCAACTTCAAGATGCTTACAAACCGCTTCACATTGATTTGTTTGGACCCGTAACCACCGCGCATTGGAGGAAATAGATATACTTTAGTGGTGGTGGATGATTACTCAAGATATACGTGGGTTGAGATGATGATTTCCAAAGATGATCGTTATGAGATTCTCACCGCACTTTTTAGACGGCTCCAAACTCAAAAAAGAAGATGACATCGTTAGTGTTCGATCGAGATAATGGAACAATTCAAGAACAACGGTGTTGCTCAAGACATTGTGATGACCACGGGATTGATCACAATTTTTCCATACCGGTGTTCCACAACAAAATGGGGTTGTGGAAAGGAAGAATAGGACGTTGATTGAGGGCCGGAAAGACAATGATATACGGCGAAGCTACCTCGCATTTTTGGGCCGAAGCAATCAATACCGCATGCTTCACTCAACCGCTCCTCATCAACAAAACCTATAATAAGACTCCCTATGAGCTTTGGCGAGAAAAACCCCCAACATTGCATTCTTCAAGATCTGCCGCAAATGTTTTGTCCTCTACAACGGAAGAGAAAATAGAGGTAAATTCGGAGCCAAGGCCGACGAAGGTATTTTTGTTGGGTATGCTAAACATTCTAAAGCTTTTCGTGTTTTCAATAAAACTAGTTTAAAAATAGTGTAGTCCGTCCATGTTACTTTTGATGCAGCATTCTCTCCTTGAGCCACATTTGGCTCCAAATGTTGAGCCGATGATTTTGTTGAGCATAATGAAACAGTGTGAACCTCGAACCGCACCCGAACTCTCAACCGCAAAATCCAAAGACCCTCAACCGAAATTCCCCAAAACCGCAATTTTGAAACCGCACCAAGAACCCTCTCCAGATGCAACTCGCAAGTGGAAGATGAAGTTGAGAATTCCCTATCTCAGCCTTATAGAACCTCTTCGTCAACTTACATTCCATGACTTCGCCGAAGGATCTAACGATGTTCCAATTGATGATCTTCAAGAAACCTCGATCCAACCAGTACTTACCCCCGAGGTTCGTGAAGTCGCTAGCCACCCTCACAAATGTGATTGGTGATACGTTTTCCGGCGTTCAAACAAGGAGATCGAACTATGACGAGTATACTTCACTTTTATCTCAAGTTGAACCCAAGAAGATTGATGAAGCACTCCAAGATTCCGAGTTGGTCAGTTGCTATGCAAGAAGAACTCAACCAGCTTTGAAAGATGCAAGGTCTGGACTTCGGTGCCTAGACCTCGGGATCAAGGAGTGATAGGAACTAAGTGGGTATTTAGGAATAAGATGGATGAGAATGGAAGCATCACTAGGAATAAAGCAAGGTTGGTTGCACAAGGATATAGGCAAGAAGAAGGAATCGATTATGATGAAACTTTTGCTCCGTTGCAAGATTGGAAGCTATCGTAATTTTTCTTAGCCTACGCCTCTTTCAAGCATTTCAAGTTATATCAAATGGACGTAAAGAGTGCATTCCTCAACGGCGAACCGCAAGAGACCGTGTATGTTGCTTTCAACCGCCCGGATTTGAAGACTCCAAATTTCCCAATCATGTCTACAAACTCCAGAAAGCTTTGTATGGACTAAAGCAAGCTCCAAGGGCATGGTATGAGACTCTTTCTAAATTTTTACTAGAAAAAGGATTTAAACGTGGTAAAATCGATACAACTCTTTTTATTGCCAAATATAATGAGCATACTTTACTTGTTCAAATTTATGTCGATGATATTATTTTTGGTTCTACTAATGAGTTACTTTGTAAGCGTTTCGAAAAGCTAATGAAAAGCAAGTTTGAGATGAGCATGATGGGAGAATTAACATTCTTTCTCGGGCTTCAAATCAAGCAATGCGAAGAAGGTATCTTCATCAGCCAAGCCAAGTACACCAAGGAGCTAATAAAGAAGTTTGGATTAGAAAATGCTAAAGCATATGATACTCCTATGGCCACCGGCAATAAGCTAGATAAGGATCTCAAAGGTAAGAAAGTTGATCAGACTTTATATCGAGGTATGATCGGCTCATTACTTTACTTAACTGCTAGTAGGCCCGATATCATGTTTAGTGTCTGTGTATGTGCTCGCTATCAAGCAGATCCTAGAGAAGCACATCTTATTGCCGATTCAAGCGTATAATCCGCTATTTATCCGGAACCACTAACCTTGGACTTTGGTATTCCAAAGATTCGAACTTCGATCTTGTAGGTTATTCAGATGCAGATTATGCGGCTTGTACTATTGACAGAAAAGCACTAGTGGTACTTGTCATTTCCTCGGAATAGACTAGTTGCTTGGGCCAGCAAGAAGCAAGCTTCGGTTTCAGTGTGTCAACCAGAGAGGTGAGTATATTGCTGCAGGTAGTTGTTGCTGTCCAAATCCTTTGGATGAAGCAATAGCTGTAGACTATGGAATCCATTGTAGAGGAATTGCCCCATCATGTGTGACAACACTTCAACAATTTCAGTCTCCAACAACCCTGTCATGCATTCCAAGACCAAGCATATAGATATCAAGTATCATTTCCTCAAAGACCATGTGGAGAAGAGGAATATCCATTTAGAGTACGTGGGGACGGAAGACAACTGCATTGCTCTTGATATCCTCACAAAGGCTCTTGACTCCAAGAGATTTTCTTTTCTCAGAGGAGAAATGGGTATGCTTGAACTTAAATAAATTCCATACTTTTTATTTGCTAACTTGTTTGTTGAGTCTAGGTTGAAATTCCTTTTGGAATCAAACCGCTTCTTTTGAACCGCCTGTGTCAAAACCGCAAGATATCCAACCGCCTGCATCCAACCGCTTCTTCCAAACCGCTTGATGCAGTCTGACCGCTTGGATCAAAACCGCGTTTCAACAAGAAGTAAACTCTGACTATTTTTATTGCTTATCTTTATTTATTAAAAAAAAAAACTGTTCAAATTCCTTTATTTATTTTTTTTTTGTCCTTATTTTTGATATAAGTGTATTTTTGCAAATGTTTTCCCTCAAAAATTCAAAATTTTAGAGCATTTAATGCTAAGGGGACATGAGCATTTAAAGCCCTCATGTCAGCCGTCATAGAGAACTGTGCAGGAGGTGAAAGGGTGTAACAGTTGGTTTAATCCAATCATTCCTTCTGCCAACTGCCTCCACCCCTTCACCCTATAAATACCTAAGTTGGTGAAACCTAATACTTTTTCTGAAATCTTCTGCATTCGTACCTTCTACCAACTTTCTCTCTCTCTCTCTCTAAAACCTTTCAAAACCCCCATTTTCAAAACCTTTAACTGTCAATGGCTTCAACATCTAAACCTACTTCTAAAAGGCTAAGAGCTTCCACCACTGCTAGGGCTAAGAAACCCATCCTGGAAATGGTAACAACTTCTAAACCCTAATTCTTCTTTTCAGTCAAATCTGCCATGGTTAATGCAAGAAACTGTTCGTATGCCTCCTTCATAATTTTTGATGATTCTGTTCATATTTCTTGACCATTTTGATTGATAATTGTTGGGTTTTGCTCGGATTTACTCATAAATGCTATATATGTTGCTTGTTTCTTGATCAATCCATGTTTAGAACACTAATTTTGAGATTTTAAGCTTTTGTTCTTCGAAAACCCATTTTTGTGTTCTTGATGTTTTGTTGATGATTCTGGGTAAAGGATGAATTTTTAATGATATATTGTTAATCTCCTTCCCAATGTGATCATTTTGACATGTTATTTGCTTATTTTGGTTAAGTTTTATGAATCTCTGTTCTTGGTGTTCTTGAGTGTTCTTGGTGTTCTTGAGTGTTCTTAGTGTTCTTCACAAACCCATGAACTGTTCTTGAAAAATCATATATTTTGGTTGCCTTGATTCTGAGAAAGTGTTTTCCAACACTTAGAAAAATTTTCAACTTTTTCAGATTTTTGATTTCATTTTGGTTTGAAACCACTTAATTGCAACCGCTTAGGAATTTTGTTTCAAACCGCTCCTCATTTTTAACCTAAACCGCATGTTCTAAAACCGCATTTTTATATCTTTAGAAACCGCATGCTGTTTATTTCCTTTCCAATTTTTGAGAATTTACTAAGTATATAGGCTGGACACCATAAAATTCCTCTCTAAGCACCGCTTGCAGTGTGGGATAAATTTGGATTACAATGCCACGTACTTAAGTAAAATTGGTTCTCAAAACTCCTCATTTTCTTTAGTATTCATAAATTACTTGTGGTTTGAAAATTTCATTTTCAAAACCGCACCAAAGCTAAAACCGCTTGGTACTCAAACCGCTTGTGACTTATGAATACAAAAATGGATCTAACACTTGATAATTGTCTTTGTAGGATCCTACTACTTTCCTACCTGGGTGGGAAGTAAATGAGGAAGAGCTCAAGTCAGATGCTCTGGGAAGGGAGTTGCTGAGGAAGCTCAGAGTCTCAGGCATCCTACCGCTCTTCACCAAGAAGCAGAACTTCATTGTGCCATCTTTCGTGGATCAATTCTTTGCAACCGCTAAGAAGGATTCCAGAGTTCTTGAGCAAGGCCAGAAAGTTTCCTGCCTGACCGCTGTTGTTGAAGGGATGAAGCTCTCCGTTGACTACATTGATATAAGAAGACTTTTCAGATTTACAGTTGGTGGTGCCCCCTTAGAGGTTGATCAAGTTATCCAAGATGCTGCTGCTCTCCAAACCGCCAAAGTGGGTACCTTATCCAAGAAGTACAAGAAGATCCCCAGAAAGAACTTTGGTGAACTGATGAACTTCATTGGTCATCTAGTGGGGAGATCCATTTGTGGAAAGACTGGGAACCACAACAATTTTACATCCCAACAATGGATGTACAGTGCTGCTATCTTCATGGAAATCAAGCTTCACTGGCCAAGAATTCTTTATTTTGAGATTAAGGACAGCATAGAGACCTATCAGTCCAAGATCAAAGGTGAAGATCAGAGGTGGAGACCTTTCTGCAGGATCCTAACCGCTCTATTGATGGACTATGAGCACTTGGATGAAATGGTCACCAAGAATCCAGATCTTATGGTGGATTGCTCAGATGATTCCCTTGGATTGCTAGCATGTCATTCCTTCAGGTATGCAAATGGAGATGCATTGTACAAAACTTTGTATGATGCAGATACCTTCCCTGAGAAGGAACCCTATGAATTGAGAGACCCCTCAACCGCTCCTCAATCCAAAGCAACCAAGCGGTCCAGGAAACCCCAAGCAAGAGCTGAACCGCCTCAGAAGAAGGCCAAGACCGCTCCAGCTTCCAAACCGCCTACTGCTGATGATGGAGCTGGGACTAGCAAGAGAAAGAAGAAATCCTCCAAAGAACCTGAACCTGAACCCTTGCATTTGGTGGATGAAGATGATGAAGAAGAGGAAGATCCAAGTATTCCCAACTTGGTGGCTAGGGCCAAGAAAGCCAGAGATGAGATGGCTGGTTTGTCTGTTGAGGAACAGATGAAGATTTTGGAAGATAAGATTGCTAGATTGGCCAAGGAGCAGGCTGAAAAATATCAGGCCAAGGGCAAAACTCCTGAAGCTGGAACCGCCTCACACCATGAACCGCCTCCAGAAACTCAACCGCCCCCAACTCCTCAGACCTCCCCTATCCAATCTCCAAACCAATCACCAGTCCAATCCCATGCCAACTCTCAATCCAAATCACCATCCAAAGCCAAATCCATAACCCCTTCCCCCAACAAAACCGCACAATCGCAGGGGGAGAAACCTAAGAGGAAGAAAATGGCTGCTAAGAAGAAACCCTTCAAGAAAACCAAAACTGTCCAACCCTCACCCACTCCTTCAAATTCCCCTCCTCAATCACCTACTCAAAATTCTCCTTCACCTTCCCCCAGAAAATCACTATCACCCCTATCCTCCCAATCCCAATATAACTCACCCCAACACTCCCATTCCATAAACTCACAACATTCAAACCAAACCCCTACTCATTCTGCCTATCAGCAATGGCAGTCCAAGCCCTCTGCTGGACATGCCACATCCAAATCAGTTAGGGATGATCCAACCCCTGTCAATTCCCCTAACAAAAACCGCTCTCCTACACCTAACCGCTCTAAATCAAACACCCCTTCAAAATCCCCAACTCCTCATAACTCTCCAATAAGACAAAACTCACCTCCTCCAAATATACCTCCCCAAACCCAAACCGCGCCTCAAACCAATCAAACACAACCGCCTCCCATATTTCCAACTGCTTCCACATCAACCGCACCTCCTTCTGACTACTCCCAAATCCCCCTTTCCCTCATCCAAAGCCAACTCCTAATAAACCAGGGTCATGTCATTAAGCTGACCGCTTCCAATGAAGTCCTAACCGCTACCAATGCTTCCCTCCAAACCGCCTTCACAAATCTATCTGAATCAAACCTTGTTCTTCAAGCCAAGGTAGAGTCTCAATCCCTGGAGATGGCAACCCTTAAATCAACATTGCTTGATGCCATTAAGGGGGAGAGATCTACAGCAAACCCTCCATCCTCCTCAACCGCTCCAGATGATCAAACCGCCTCTATTATCAGAACCGCAGTTGAAGAAGGAGTTGCAAAGGCAGTAGCAGACAAGACCTCAGTTGCTGACTTAGACAAATCTTTGAGCGACTTGAGTGAAAAGATCTGCAGCTCCTTGGAAAAGGATTTTGGAGAGCTGGGCAAGAAATTTATTGGTTTCCTTGACTCCAGACCGCAGCAGGCCCAAATTGTCCAAACCGCTTTGGACTCTCTGCGTTAAGAAGTCCTGGAACAGATTGATGTTTTCAAAGTTGATTCCAAGGTCAATCTGGACTGTTTTGGAGATGCCTCTATGGCCAAGTTAAAAGAGATTCAGGATGAATTTAACAGCCGCCTGGACAACCTTAAGGCTGGATTCATTGCCAAGATTGAAGCTGAAATTCATGACCTGAAAACCTCTCTGAGAGTTACCATTGATCTTGACCCAATGAAGGAATCCATCCAAGCCCAAACCGCTTTAGTTCAAGAAGAACTTCACACTATCTTCAATTCCATATATTCCCCTGTGAATGTGAAGCTTGACATTATCAAGGAAAATCTTGTGGAAAACATCAAAGCGGTTGGTGCCACTAATTCTACTTCTGCTCACTCAGTCAATGCTTTGAAAAAGCTAGAGTCAACTTTGGTAAGGACTGCTGAAGAAGTAAGGAGATTAAGGAAAGCATTTGAGCCAAACCAATCCAGAGCTGGGCCCAGTGGAGCTGACCATGAAGTTAACAAGCCGCCCCAGCAGTAAACCGCTTCTCCTTAATTATTTTCTAAAACCGCATTTTGGTAAGTTTGGACCGCACTTTATTTGTATTTTCCTTTGTCCAACTTACTTCATTTTTGTTTTTGTAATCTTGTAATTTCCTTTCATTCCTGTATTTGTAATCATCTTAGGAATTAATGGAAATTGCATCATGGTTCCAAAAACATTGTTCATTCAAACTGCTTGTTTGTAGAACATTGAAACCACTTAAGATCTTAGACCTCATTCAAATATTTTTCAACTTAAAACTCATTCTTTTGAATTGATGTTTAAACATTCAGTTTAAACTGCACTTTGAACTTAAACTCATACTTTTTAAGTGCACTAAATGCATTTCTATACTCTTCAAATTGTAAGTTTTTAATCTTTCAAAAGTATAGAAATCTATAGCTTAAGCTAGTGTGTGCATTGACTTGGGACATGACTTACCATGTTAATTCTTATGGACATGTTTTTACCAAGTACAATGATCGCTTTTGCTGTAGTAGGTAATGGCATCAATCAAATAGGGGGAGATTGTTGGGTATGCATGTTTTAACCCTCCTATTTTGTATTAGATTTGATTGATACCATAACCTCCTATTTATTTTAAGGACTTTAGGACCCTATGTAATGAAGCATAGACTTCAATTTTTTAAGCTAAGTCCATTTTATAGAATAGGTTAAATTTAGGCTTGAAGACTGGCACAAGAATCATTGGATCTTAGGATTGCAGTTTCAAGGGCTTCAGAACCGCCTTTCCAGAACCGCCTTTTTGCCTTGTGATTCCCTTCTTGTGAAACCGCTTGTATCCCAATATGCAAACCGCACTTTTGGAAATCCTATTCTGGTGGAACCGCTTTCATGTCAAACCGCTTTTCTCCAGAACCGCTCCAATGATTGGCTACTTGAAGTGAATCTCTTTTGACCGTTGGAATCCAAATCAGCAATATCAAAAGTCAACTACCATATCTTGTCACGTGACTACTTTTCAGACAAGATCTGCAAGGATCTTGAAAAGGTGACAGATGTCCTAACCACCTTGATTGCAGCTGAGGTCTGATCAGCTTTACCTGCATCAACAGTTCCAAAGGACAAAAGTAGTTGCTGTGGACCAATGGGATTGCATCAAGGACTGTCCTTTCAACAGCTGTGTCCAACGGCTATATTCCTGATGCTTGGGTATAAATACCCCTAATCTTCACCATTTGAAGATTGCTTGAATCTTGAGAAATTGCTATGTTAATGAGAAGTTGAAGCTCTGCCCAGAAATTCATAAGTCCTTTGAATCTTCATCTTCATACTTCAAGAAATATTCTCCAGCCCAGAAATCAAGCCTTAACACATTCAAGAATCATTGAGCTCTACATCTCTCAGATTTAAAGAGCCTTGATCTTGTTCTCACACACACACCTCATTTGTTCTAATCACATAGATTAAACACTTGAGATACACTGGTTATAGTTTTGGATTTGTTCTTCATAGAAAAGATTTTATTGTACTTTGTAATCTCTCAAATACTCAATATAAAATCTCTCTTAGAAATCCAAGACTAACCATCTTGGTAGTGGACGTAGATCGTTTATCGATTGAACCACTCCAAATAGCTTGTTCATATACTTTACTGCATTTATATTTTTTTGTGCTTGCTAATTATTTATCTCTGTCTCTGTTTGATCTTTTTATAGCTATCCTTATGGTGAAATTGTGTTTGGAGTTAACATTGTCAAAACTTCACTTTTGCAAACTGCACTTTCAGTAAACCTCACAATCAAAACCGCTTTGCAAAACCGCCTCTCTCAAAACCGCTTTGTAACTTCATTATTCCGCTGTGCATTTTATAACTCTACTTGCAGTTTCTTACACTGTAAGCGGTTTTGTAAGTATAGAGGATTATTTTTAATCAAGGGCGAAAAATTTGTAACAGCTATTCACCCCCCCCCTCTAGCTGTATTTTCACCCTTGTTGCCACCTTTGGGACCAACACTAGCCTTAGTTGATATAGGCACATCACAAGTGCACTTTAAAAGAGAATCACAATAATATAATCTGAACAAATAACATTAGAAATTAACAATATTTATTTCCAAATTCCTGGCTTATTCATAATACTTATAACAAGACCAAATCAATCAAAGAGCAAAGGGCATTACACA
The DNA here is from genome assembly GCA_022495995.1 of Adenophora triphylla var. japonica. Lineage (NCBI taxonomy): Eukaryota > Viridiplantae > Streptophyta > Magnoliopsida > Asterales > Campanulaceae > Adenophora > Adenophora triphylla. Next base: position 119,704 of record JAFEMH010006215.1, on the reverse strand, counting down.
TTCTCCTCTTTTAACACTACTGTTCTCAACGTACCAGATTTGTCCGCATCATTCAGCAGGCCCCTCAATCAAGTTTAGTTCATCCAAAGTCAATGCAGGCCTCAAGTAAATCCCAATATAACGTAGACCACCATCGGAGTGACAAATTCCATAAAATCCACCAAAATTACCCTTTCCTACTTCATAGTGAAATTCCTCATCCTCATCCTCATCCTTAGGGCATCCATACGGTCCACGTGTTTTCACGTTTGTAACCACCGTAAGGGAACTTATCGTGCCCCAAAAATCATGATTAAGGAGGTGGTAATGCCCACTTATACTGATAATATGTTCTGCTGGATAATTTAACTGAATCTGTCGTCAAAATTCATCAAAACTTCTTGGTACATGTATAAAAAATTTAAAACCAACATTGATACATATAATAACACAAATATTGGACAATATCTAGGGGTCTTATTGCAATTCTATTAAGAAAGTCACAATACATGTCTTCAAGTAAAAATGTTACACAAATAAAAATATACTAATTTACAAAATGTGGGGGAAATTAGCTTAATATGTCACACATTAACACTTTGTTTACAATTAATACAATGTATCACAAAGTTATCACTTAATGTAATGCAATGTAATTTTCAAATTTGTTTCAAATAATACAATTTTTCGTTTCAAATAATGCAACGTACATCACATTATTTGAAACGAATTTGACAAGTACGTTGCAATAAATGATAACATTGTGGTACATTACATTAACTTATATTTCTCGAATTAAAGTGTTGGATAATATAAATCGAGACTTACAGAATGAAATTTCAATGTCTGCGGAGAACCAAATATTTCTGGAGAACCAAATATTTCTGACAAGACCAAATTGCCATTTTCAACATACTGAAATTGAATGGCGTTAATCGCCTCACCATGCCACACGAAAATTTGAGCGATTTTGGTGCGACCGAATTCATCCCATGGGTTCTCCTTCCTCCGAGTGGTAATATAAGGGCCAAGTTTTTTCATATTCATTCAGTAGTCCCACAAAACTAAACCCTAAAATGGCCTATGGCTATATATACACACATGTATACGTATGACTATGAATGGGTTTTTGATTTCATGGAGACTGATCATTTTCGTTTCTAGGAGTTGGGAATGCCAAGAGGTATCAGTCCAAGACTATATGTGTACCATTCCTGAAGCTTATAGTACAATCTTAACAAATAATTGCCCCTAAAATTTCAGATAAATTTGAAGGATGATGAGTTATGACCTCTCAGTTTATGGATAGACCAAAAGACTTATTGTTACATTAATCTCAAACGTGAAGATGAAAAAAGTACACTGATCCAGATGGTAGCAATAAAATTATTTATGATATTTATTGATTGTTTCATTAGTTAGTAACATATACTCCTTCCGATCTGTCCTAAAATGATAATCCTACTTCACCTCTTGTTTGTCCTAAAAAAAAAAGTTAGTCTCGTTTTCAAAATGAAGGCTTCAAAATTTACAGTATAACCTTATTATGTTTGAAAAGTCAAATGAGACTATCATTTTGAAACATAGCGGGTATGTTCAACCAACAAACCCAAAACCTCGGTCCAATTGTAAATATTACGCAACAATAAAATTTTGGAAAGTCAAAGACTATCATTTTAAAATTCTTTTACGTCTCCGGCAAAGGCACAATAAAATCAGACCCCAGACAAGCTCTCAAGTCTTATAGCTGGTTTACTCCGATACCACGTGAGCTAAAAATCAAGTTTGCTACATAAGCATCACGCACTTGCTCATCTATCTCTCTCTATATATAAAGACTCAAGTGATTGAAGCAAATTTCCTCCAAAACACCCTTTGGGAAATTGATTAAAATATCCTTTTATTATTTAATGATTGATTAATGTCACTATAACCACCCAACAAATCATTAATTACTTTATCTATTTAAATATTTAACCATCAATTTCTCTCTCTCTTTTACTCATTAGTGTTGTGTAAGTATTATGCATGTTGATTTCAAACTCTTAATTATATCCGAAATTGTCACGGCCTAGACAACAAGTGATATCATAGGTGATAACACCACCAACGATAGCACTTGAGATAACACACACACACTTCGAAAATAAAAACAATTTTGTAAAGAGTTTGCAGCGGAAAATAACACAAAAATTATTTTTCTCAAGTTATATAAATTATATAACTTGAGTGTGTTATCTCAAGTGCTATCGTTGGTGCTGTTATCACCTTGGATATCACTTGTTGTCTAGGCCGTGACAATTTCAATTGATATCAGAGCATGAGAAACAACATAATATCTCAGCATCAACCATAGCATCTCCATGAAAATTAACTTCCCCTTAACCAAGGAGTCAACGACAACAATGATTTATCAAACACTAATTTATTTAAAAACCATAAGTTTTAGAAATAAACTAAGCGGCACACTTAAGTTATATAATTTATATAACTTGAGAAAAATAATTTTAGTGTTATTTTCCGCTGCAAACTCTCTACAAAATTATTTTTATTTTCGAAGTGTGTGTGTGCTATCTCAAGTGCTATTATTGGTGCTGTTATCACCTTGGATATCACTTGTTGTCTAGGCCGTGACAATTTCAATATCAACAATTTCATTTTATGAAATAAAGAACAAAATCACATATATGCATATTCATTAAAATTCAATATTCATTAAAATTCAATTGGCAAATACATTTAACAATTCAATGAAAAATGAAAAAAATTGTCACATACGTTCTTTAAGTTTTTTTTCTATTATTGTGCATAAAAATTTATTTTCTTTTAAATCATGACCCATCCTATTAGATATTCAAAATCCATAAAAATAAAATTTAAAAAACTATAAAATAATTGATAACTTTGAAAAGATATTTATTTTTAAAGTAAGATAAATTTAAGGGCAATTGTGTCAAGACATTGTTTAATTGTTTGAAATTATGATCAATGTAGTAGATACACACAAGAAATACAATAATAATATAAATATTATGCTTTTATGATTATTTGTTTTTACTTTACACCGCTTCATAGAATATTTAATTTTGTTGATTAAAATAAATTAATTTAAACAAACAATTTATAAAAACATATTCAACCTGTTTTCTTTAAAAAAAAAATACGCTTGGTATTATTTTCAATAAAGTTGAACACAATACAAAGATTATTGAACTTATTCATCTCAAATATATTTTCTATTTTTCTTTGTTTATTCACTTCCCCGTGATAATTATTGTACTTATTCATCCCCTCCTTAATAGAAAATTACATGGCTTTCACTAAAATTTGTTTATACCAAAATTGTGTAGTATCAAGAAACCAATATTTTTAACAATTTAATCAAATATATAAACAAGCAAATTTAAGAGTCATAATACTTGCTACTCTATAAAGTTATCTAAGGTTAACAAGCAAATAATATACTCCATTTGTGCCATCTTAAATTGCAAAAGAGAGTATGTAAGGTGTTCTGAATGTGGATAATGAGGTGAGAGAGAGAAAGAGAGGTAGCGAATAATAAATATATAGCTGTTGTGAGTCCTAAGGTTTATTAAGAGCATCCACAACAGTAAGAGTTCATTTGAAATAAGTTTTAAAATTTAAATATGCCACATCATTCCTAAGGCAAAAATTAAATTTCTAATATTTGTTCACAATGGTAAGAGCTCTTTAGATGGTTTTTTTATGGTCCCACATGACATATAGAATCAATTGAAAAAAGCTTCTACATAGAAAATTATTGCAATTAATAGAATCAATTGAAAAAACTTCTGCATAGAAAATTATTGCAATTAATGGATTCTTTCCAAAGAGCAACTCTTTGTAGAAAGAGTTACTTTTTAGCAAAGAGCGTTTCAGAAAGCTCCACAATAGTAAAAAGCTAAGAAAAACTTTTTCATAATAATAAAAAGTTCTTAAAGAGCTCCTATTGTAGATGCTCTAAGTATTAAAAACTTTACATTTTTGGATTTCACAAGTTCTAACGGGACACCAAATGAGTTAACTTTTGCAATTCGAGGTGAGACGGAGTACTAATATTATCTCCCCTAATTTTTTAGTTGTCAATTTAATTGAATTTTTAACAATAACTTGAGTTAAAATAAATGTCACAAAATATTTTTTTATCATTTATATTAAATCTTGACCATCATATGTTAATGGATGTCTAAGAATAGTTATTCATTATATTTATATTTATAATAATTTTAAATTATTTTTTTAATACCTTTATGGTTAAAGTTCAATCAAATAATTATATCTCTTTGGGCATATAAATATTGAATTAATTGTAAGGGCAAAGAAAATATATGTTTGAACAAACTTATATGTGTTAAGTTTTTTTTTTTTAAATAATGGTTATTGATTAAATGTAACAATGATATTTAGATATTTCTATCCATTTTTTTTTCTTAAAATGAGATAGTTATAGTAACTCTTTTAATTTAGTTCATGTTATTTGTCAAAAAGAATTGGTCGTGCGTTTATTTAACGCACGAGTGTTAGACTAGTTTAACCTAAAAGTGCTTGTGCTTATTGTTGAGCCTAAATGTTTATAGTAAATCGCATTTTCGGGGCTTGGGCAGTTACATAACATGATCAAGACCTTGATCATTTCGCCTTTCAAGATGGTTTAGAGAATGAAAATGCATATTGGAAATGAAGAACATTGATTTTTATTGGAAGTGTAATGTGCTAGCTGCATGCATGAGGGGAGGCACTCCAACAGTCTCTCTACTCTTTGTATTTAAACTCTTATCTCATTTCGCAAACATTTTATCATTCAGATCTCGAAAGAGGGTGAAAACTACGAGATGTTGGTCGATTTTGAGTCCGAAAGAATGATGATCAAACTTGGTCCTGCAGGAGGTAAGAGTAGAGGAAAGAAATGGAAGGAAAAAGACTGCTCGGAAATCTCCCAAATCTTCATTTGGTATGATGATATGAGTATCGATTCAATTCAATTCCAGTACGTCGAGAATGGGAGCTTGCTCCTCTCTCCCAAATTTGGCTCTGGTTACCCATGGTTTCTGAAAGGCCCTTTGTTAATATGCAGATGATCAGACAGCTATGGTTTTTTGCTTAGCTGTCAGATGATAGTTGAATTGTGCAGCGGAATAAGAGAGATTTGAAATAATGATAGGACAAGAAACACAAAGAAATAATGCAAGTGTGTGAATGTGATTGCAAAAATGTAATAACACAGAGAATTTAAAGTGGTTCAGAGTTCACTCCTCCTACATCCACCCCCACTGTCAATCTTGACAAGTGAGATCAATTTTATTATAATCTTTAATCAACAAAAATTACAAATGATTGATTCAGGCAAGTTCCTTGAACTTCCTCTTCCTAATTAGTACAGTCAACTAGGGATACACTTAAAGTACAGTCTTAAGTGTTTTTACAACTTGAAGTACAATCTCAAGATTTTACAAAACAAATAATACACTCAAAGTACAGTCTTGAGTGATTACAAACTAATTCTACACCTAAAGTACAGTCTTAGGATTTTGGAATTTGTGAATTAACACACTAAGGGGTGTTTTGTTGTAGAGGCAAAGGTTTTGGGGTGAGGGTTTGGTTTGGAACAGAGTTTAAAGGGTAAGGATTGGTGAGTGTGTGTGTGAATTACGGGAGGTGTGTAGGTGTGAGGGAAAGGTTTGGACTGTGAAAAGAGTATTTTTCAGTAGTATTGTGTAGAGGAAGAACTCCTCTATTTATACCCTTCAATGTAGCCGTTGGAATATGACTGTTGCGGCTACATTAATGAGCCTTGACCGGTCTTTGTCCCACTTGTCCACATGCAGGTCTTCATGAGTCGGCTTGAGCCGTGGCTTGAACCGAGAGCTTCTAGAAGGTCTTCGGTGGTCTTCATTGGTCTTCATTGGTAAACTTGACAGCTGTGAAGATCCAGGTTCCACTTTGGTTGAGATTGTGGTAACAGAGATTGAGACAAAGTGATGGCTATCAGAGGAATGAAGTCATGGCTGTCAGATCATACAAGACATAGCTATCAGAGATGTTCCCTAATAAGGACTGAGATGCACTTTGATGATCTTGATGGCTTAGAGAGAGAATATGATTCATGTTTTTGATTGATTGTAATCATTGTATACAACAGAATCATAACTATCAAACTCATAGCCGTCGATACACCGAGGAATGAATATGAAGTTTGATTTGGTCGGGCCATGGACTTAGCTGTCAGAGAAAAGGATCATGACTGACAGTCTTCCTCTTTTGATATAAACCCTGTTCTATATATATATTCCTTTATCAAAACCAACTAACTAAGACAATGATCAAAGTTAGGTCCTAACAGTTTCAATGCAATTTTCAAGCTGTAAGTCTATTTATATTCAGGGCCGGCCCAAGGGGGGGTTCAGTGAGGGCAACTGCCCGGGGCCCTTAGTCGTAAGGGGCCCATTCTTAAGTAGGCTATAGTGTATATAATATGTATATATTATTTTTATAATTATAATAAATATTTAAAAAAGGCCCACATTCAGATTTTAAAAAAAAAATCTTTTGTTAAACAGACACGAAAAAGGGAGAAAGGCCCACATTCAGATTAAAAAAAAAAATTCTTTTATTAAACAGACACGGAAAAGGGAGAAAGGATTCAAAGGAAAAGGGAGAAATGAAAGGCCCTTTGTTGATAGACAGATGATCAGACAGCTATGGTTTGGCTTAGCTGTCAGATGATTTGTTGAATTGTGCAGCGGAATAAGAGAAGCTTGAAATAATGATAGGACAAAGAACATAAAGAAATAATGCAAGTGTGTGAGTGTGATTGCAGAAATGTAATAACACAGATAATTTAAAGTGGTTCAGAGTTCACTCCTCCTACATCCACCCCCACTGCCAATCTTGACAAGTGAGATCAATTTTATTATAATCTTTAATCAACAAAAATTATAAATGATTGATTTAGGCAAGTTTCTTGAACTTCCTCTTCCTAATTAGTACAGTCAACTAGGGATACATTTAAAGTACAGTCTTAAGTGTTTTTACAACTTGAAGTACAGTCTCAAGATTTTACAAAACAAATAATACACTCAAAGTACAGTCTTGAGTGTTTACAAACTAATTCTACACCTAAAGTACAGTCTTAGGATTTTGAAATTTGTGAATTAACACACTAGGGTTGTTTGTTGTTGAAGCAGAGGTTTAGGTGTGAGGGTTTTGGTTTGGAACAGGGTTTAAAGGGTAGGGATTGGTGAGTGTGTGTGTGGATTACAGGAGGTGTGTATGGGTGTAAGAGAAAGGTTTTGGACTGTGAAAAAGAGTATTTTTCAAGAGTGTTTTGTGTAGAGGATGAACTCCTCTATTTATACCCTTCAATGTAGCCGTTGGAATATGATCAATGCAGCTACATTAATGAGCCTTGGCCGGTCTTTGCCCCACTTGTCCACTCTGCAGTATTCATGAGCCGGCTTGAGCCGTGGCTTGAGCCGAGAGCTTCCGTAAGGTCATTAGAGGTCTTCATTGGTCTTCAATGGTGAACTTGACAGCTGTGAAGATCCAGGTTCCACTTTGGTTGAGATTGTGGTAGCAGAGATTGAGACAAAGTGATGGCTATCAGAGGAATGAAGTCATAGCTGTCAGATCATACTAAGGCTTAGCTATCAGAGATGTTCTCTAATAAGGACTGAGATGCGCTTGATGATCTTGATAGCTAAGAGAGGAAATATGATTCATGTTATTGATTGAATGTAACCAATGTATAAGATAGAATCATAACTGTCATACTCATAGCTGTCAGATAAACTGAAAGATGAATATAACAGATTTCCTCTTTTGATATAAACCCTGTTCTATATATATATTCCTTTATCAAAACCAACTAACTAAGACATAGATCAAAGTTAGGTCCTAACAATTTCCCCCTTTTTGGTAAAGGAAGATCTATTTAGAACAAGTCTTTACAGTTAATGATAAGAGAAATACTAATGAAAGAAATAATTCAGGGATTCATATCATGCACAAGTAATCAGAATGAGTTTGAAATACTTGGATTTGATCTCAAAATGAGAGAAGTTCACAAATTACAGCCATTCAAACACAAAACCAAGCAAAAGATTGTTTCAACCACAAAAAAATGTTAACAAAGTACAATTCAGTCATCAGCAAGTTGATCATAAAATTCTTCTCTTTCTTGTCTTGCTGAAAGGAGCTCATTTCTTTCTTCTTCCAATTCTCTTCTCATTTCTGGTTCAACTCCTCTGTAATAGAACTCATTATTCCATTCCCAAGTCATCCTCTAATCATACTTGAAAAACTTATCTTCTTTTGCTTTCAGTTGGACTCTAGTGAGAGGCATCTGATTATTCCGACAGATGATCAGACAGCTATGGTTTGGCTTAGCTGTCAGATGATTTGTTGAATTGTGCAGCGGAATAAGAGAAGCTTGAAATAATGATAGGACAAAGAACACAAAGAAATAATGCAAGTGTGTGAGTGTGATTGCAGAAATGTAATAACACAGATAATTTAAAGTGGTTCAGAGTTCACTCCTCCTACATCCACCCCCACTGTCAATCTTGACAAGTGAGATCAATTTTATTATAATCTTTAATCAACAAAAATTACAAATGATTGATTTAGGCAAGTTCCTTGAACTTCCTCTTCCTAATTAGTACAGTCAACTAGGGATACACTTAAAGTACAGTCTTAAGTGTTTTTACAACTTGAAGTACAGTCTCAAGATTTTACAAAACAAATAATACACTCAAAGTACAGTCTTGAGTGTTTACAAACTAATTCTACACCTAAAGTACAGTCTTAGGATTTTGAAATTTGTGAATTAACACACTAGGGTTGTTTGTTGTTGAAGCAGAGGTTTAGGTGTGAGGGTTTTGGTTTGGAACAGGGTTTAAAGGGTAGGGATTGGTGAGTGTGTGTGTGGATTACAGGAGGTGTGTGTGGGTGTAAGAGAAAGGTTTTGGACTGTGAAAAAGAGTATTTTTCAAGAGTGTTTTGTGTAGAGGATGAACTCCTCTATTTATACCCTTCAATGTAGCCGTTGGAATATGATCAAGCAGTGTACTACATTAATGAGCCTTGGCTGGTCTTTGCCCCACTTGTCCACTTGCAGGTATTCATGAGCTGGCTTGAGCTGTGGCTTGAGCTGAGAGCTTCCAGAAGGTCATTAGAGGTCTTCATTGGTCTTCAATGGTGAACTTGACAGCTGTGAAGATCCAGGTTCCACTTTGGTTGAGATTGTGGTAGCAGAGATTGAGACAAAGTGATGGCTATCAGAGGAATGAAGTCATAGCTGTCAGATCATACTAAGGCTTAGCTATCAGAGATGTTCTCTAATAAGGACTGAGATGCACTTGATGATCTTGATAGCTAAGAGAGGAAATATGATTCATGTTATTGATTGAATGTAACCAATGTATAAGATAGAATCATAACTGTCATACTCATAGCTGTCAGATAAACTGAAAGATGAATATAACAGATTTCCTCTTTTGATATAAACCCTGTTCTATATATATATTCCTTTATCAAAACCAACTAACTAAGACATAGATCAAAGTTAGGTCCTAACAATTTCCCCCTTTTTGGTAAAGGAAGATCTATTTAGAACAAGTCTTTACAGTTAATGATAAGAGAAATACTAATGAAAGAAATAATTCAGGGATTCATATCATGCACAAGGAATCAGAATGAGTTTGAAATACTTGGATTTGATCTCAAAATGAGAGAAGTTCACAAATTACAGCCATTCAAACACAAAACCAAGCAAAAGATTGTTTCAACCATAAAAAAATGTTAACAAAGTACAATTCAGTCATCAGCAAGTTGATCATAAAATTCTTCTCTTTCTTGTCTTGCTGAAAGGAGCTCATTTCTTTCTTCTTCCAGTTCTCTTCTCATTTCTGGTTCAACTCCTCTGTAATAGAACTCATTATTCCATTCCCAAGTCATCCTCTCATCATACTTGAAAAACTTATCTTCTTTTGCTTTCAGTTGGGCTCTAGTGAGAGGCATCTGATCATTCCGACAGATGATCAGACAGCTATGGTTTGGCTTAGCTGTCAGATGATTTGTTGAATTGTGCAGCGGAATAAGAGAAGCTTGAAATAATGATAGGACAAAGAACACAAAGAAATAATGCAAGTGTGTGAGTGTGATTGCAGAAATGTAATAACACAGAGAATTTAAAGTGGTTCAGAGTTCACTCCTCCTACATCCACCCCCACTGTCAATCTTGACAAGTGAGATCAATTTTATTATAATCTTTAATCAACAAAAATTACAAATGATTGATTTAGGCAAGTTCCTTGAACTTCCTCTTCCTAATTAGTACAGTCAACTAGGGATACACTTAAAGTACAGTCTTAAGTGTTTTTACAACTTGAAGTACAGTCTCAAGATTTTACAAAACAAATAATACACTCAAAGTACAGTCTTGAGTGTTTACAAACTAATTCTACACCTAAAGTACAGTCTTAGGATTTTGAAAAAGACTGTGGTATCTCATAGGAACAAAGGCAAAGACAAGGATGAACAGGTAGCTGACAGTGAAACTACCTTGTCTGACAGCCATGATAAGGATAAGGAAGAAAGAGGTGCCATTGACAGTCATGAGGTTGACACAATGGGTCAAGCTAATGTTGGTAATGATGCCATAGACCCTCAAGAGCTTCAGGCAGCCATTAACTTATCCAAAACTGTGCACAAAGGGAAGCAACCTCGACATGCCTATCCCCACGGGCAAAGTGCATACTACCAGATCCAAGGTACAATCCTCTTTATCCATTCCTTCTAAATCCTTGCCAAAGAAAAGAAAACCTGAAAAGAAAGCTCCTAAGGCCAAGAAAACCAAAATAAATACCCCTTCCCTTTCTCCAAAATCCACTACTGTCAGTCCAAGAATGGACAAGTCATCAACATCTAGCTCAGGTCACCAGTCAGCCATTGAAGCCATCCTTAACCTCAAAGAACAATCTGAGAAGCAACCTTTAAGGGGGAACACTGATGGAAACATCCCCTCTACCCAACCTGAACAGTTAGCCAAAATCTTAAGAGCCATTGATGCTATTGAGTTGGATGGGAACCCTGATACTGAAAAGGCTGCTCTCATTTATCTTGAGGATGTTCTTAGTAAAGAGGAGACTGTGATAGCCATAGATGAACTCAGGTCTAGGCTTATCAAGAAAAGAAGTGGACCAGGAGAGTCATCCAGTAACCCAAAGGTGACAGTTATGGATGAAGATATCCAAACCATCCCCTCTATACCTGAGACTGAGCTTGTGAATGAACCTACCCCAACTATTGAAATTGATAGGGGGAATCCTGATAAGACATCTGAGGTCATTCAAAGTCTTAAGAAGGTTGGTGTTGATATTGATCCCAATCTTGTCTCAAAGGGAGAAACAATCCTAAATGCTTGCAAGGGACTTGTGTTTGATGGAACCCCTAAAAATGAGGCAGTCCTTGTATCCATTCTTGAGCAAAAGTTGACCAAGGTAGAAGTCAGGGCATCTTTGAACCTTCTAAAATCCCAATTTTGCTCTGATCTCCTCAAGCAAAGTCTTGATCATTCATCTGTCTCAATTCCATCTTTTTCAACCCATGCCTCTGCTCCTATCAAGCCAATCTCCCCAATCCCTAAAAATGAATCAGTTGAAGCCTCCCCTCAAAGTCCAATTCTAGCTGGACAAGGTCAAGATATGTCTGACAGTGATCCCTTCCCTAACAGTCCTGACAGCCCTCCAAGCCATTCCATTCCTCCAACTCCCAATCAAGCCTACCTTCCCAAAAAGGAACCTTGGATGATTAGCTGTGGCATTGACTTTTCAATTTCTTCCATCAAAGCAGCAAAATCAAGGTTAGCCAATGTGACTCATTTCCCAGAAATTGCAAACCCCTTTACCTATCCAAAATCATGGGAACTGTCAAGAAATGGGTTGATTATGGTGGCTAGAAATCTTGCAGGATTAGTATTCTTTGCCTATGAAGAATGGAAAGTGTCAAGGACTTCATCAACCTCCCATTTTGTTCATCAAATCCCATCATTCCCAAAGTTCATCACTCCCAATACACTTATTGATTGGGAAATTCTCTTTAGCCAACATCTCTCACCATCACTCAATTCTTGTCTCTTCATGCCAAAAGGTTTAGTTTTCACCTTGTGCATTGAACTTGCCAAATCATTCTTTCTCTCTCTGTTTGAACAGAAGTGTGCCCTCATGCTTTTGATAAGCAAAATTGTCAATATCTTTCCCCCAACCCTTAATCCAGGCATTGAGCCCTATCTCTCACCCTTCATCTCTGTTGATCCCATTCTTTTCAACTCTCCCAATGAAAACTCTCATTTCATGAAACTGATCTCTATTCCTGAGATCAAAGAGTTCAGAGCATCCATTGCTGTCAGCCAAAGCAGGGCTCATACTGTTATTGATCTTTCATCAGACTCTGACAGTGATGATGATGATGATGATGATGATCTTTCAAGCCCAGATCAAGTCTCTCCCATAATCATTCCATCTTCTACCATTTCCAATCCTCCTCAACAATCCTTTTATATGTCCCCTATTCCTCAAGCCCCAGTGCATATGTCCCCTGTTACTCAACCAGATCCATCCCTTGTGCCCAAGAAAAGCAAGAAAGCAAGGAACAAGAAGAAGCATCTGTGGGGCACAATGAGAATAAGGAATGATCAGATGCCACTCACTAGAGCCCAACTGAAAGCAAAAGAAGATAAGTTTTTCAAGTATGATGAGAGGATGACTTGGGAATGGAATAATGAGTTCTATTACAGAGGAGTTGAACCAGAAATGAGAAAAGAACTGGAAGAAGAAAGAAATGAGCTCCTTTCAGCAAGACAAGAAAGAGAAGAATTTTATGATCAACTTGCTGATGACTGAATTGTACTTTGTTAACATTTTTTTGTGGTTGAAACAATCTTTTGCTTGGTTTTGTGTTTGAATGGCTATAATTTGTGAACTTCTCTCATTTTGAGATCAAATCCAAGTATTTCAAACTCATTCTGATTACTTGTGCATGATATGAATCCCTGAATTATTTCTTTCATTAGTATTTCTCTTATCATTAACTGTAAAGACTTGTTCTAAATAGATCTTCCTTTACCAAAAAGGGGGAAATTGTTAGGACCTAACTTTGATCTATGTCTTAGTTAGTTGGTTTTGATAAAGGAATATATATATATAGAACAGGGTTTATATCAAAAGAGGAAATCTGTTATATTCATCTTTCGCCTTTTATCTCGACAAATTTATGAGTATGACAGTTATGATTCTATCTTATACATTGGTTACATTCAATCAATAACATGAATCATATTTCCTCTCTTAGCTATCAAGATCATCAAGTGCATCTCAGTCCTTATTAGAGAACATCTCTGATAGCTAAGCCTTAGTATGATCTGACAGCTATGACTTCATTCCTCTGATAGCCATCACTTTGTCTCAATCTCTGCTACCACAATCTCAACCAAAGTGGAACCTGGATCTTCACAGCTGTCAAGTTCACCATTGAAGACCAATGAAGACCTCTAATGACCTTCTGGAAGCTCTCAGCTCAAGCCACAGCTCAAGCCAGCTCATGAATACCTGCAAGTGTACAAGTGGGGCAAAGACCAGTCAAGGCTCATTAATGTAGCTGCAACAGTCATATTCCAACGGCTACATTGAAGGGTATAAATAGAGGATTTCATCCTCTACACAAAATACTCTTGAAAAATACTCTTTTTCACAGTCCAAAACCTTTCTCTTACACCCACACACACCTCCTGTAATCCACACACACACTCACCAATCCCTACCCTTTAAACCCTGTTCCAAACCAAAACCCTCACACCTAAACCTCTGCTTCAACAACAAACAACCCTAGTGTGTTAATTCATAAATTTCAAAATCCTAAGACTGTACTTTAGGTGTAGAATTAGTTTGTAAACACTCAAGACTGTACTTTGAGTGTATTATTTGTTTTGTAAAATCTTGAGACTGTACTTCAAGTTGTAAAAACACTTAAGACTGTACTTTAAGTGTATCCCTAGTTGACTGTACTAATTAGGAAGAGGAAGTTCAAGGAACTTGCCTAAATCAATCATTTGTAATTTTTGTTGATTAAAGATTATAATAAAATTGATCTCACTTGTCAAGATTGACAAGTGGGGGTGGATGTAGGAGGAGTGAACTCGAACCACTTTAAATTCTCTCGTGTTATTACATTTCTGCAATCACACTCACACACTTGCATTATTTCTTTCTGTTCTTTGTCCTATCATTATTTCAAGCTTCTCTTATTCCGCTGCACAATTCAACAAATCATCTCGACAGCCTAAGCCAAACCATAGCCGTTCGATCATCTCGTCTATCAACAAAGGGCCTTTCAATTGGTATCGAGCTTGTCTTCACATTCAAAAGTCTAACAACTTGTGAAGGATCCTCTTCAAACCCACCATGCCTCAACCAAGGAGAAATAATGAGAAAGACATCCCACACATTGATGATCGTGGATCTTTTGAGATCTATGCTTCAAAAATAAAAACATACCTTGATGCAAACAAGATATGGAACTGGTATGTTCTAGAGAATGAAGTGTCCTACCCAACTCAAATCTGTATTGATGGAGGACCTAGTAAGACCAAATCCCTAAACATGGTCTCGAATCTGAGAAACAATTGATCGCTGCAAACTTAAAGGTCAAAAACATTCTTCAAAAGAGTGTAAATGACTCACTAGCACAAGAAATTGCTAAGGAACCAAATGCCAGATCGCATGGGCTCTCATTCAAACAAAATTCACTAAGCACACCAGTGTCGTGGACACAAAACTTATACAACTTGCTTAGGCAATTAGACAACTTCAAGTTATATCCTGGAGAAAAGGTGAGTGCCGCCAACCAAGGTTTGAAAACCTTGTTAGATCTATTGCCGACCATGGAAAAACCTTTGAACAACAAGATCTCTCGCCTCAAGATATATTCTAATCTCCCACAAGAATATGAAAAGGTAGCTTTACCTATTAGAGAAGGATCTCGAATGGAGCACAATGACAAGCTTGAACAAAGATTTTGGAAAGCTTGAAGCTTATGAACTGGAAGGTATGATAAAAATTCAACCAGCTCCTACCATTTCACAAACTTTAGCCTTAACTTGCTCAAGAAACTCGTCCACAAACCAATCACTCATCAAGACATTGAGACCATTGTCAACAATGCTCTTCAAAAGATAAACATCGCCTCCAAACCCGTCGAAGAACCGATCTCTCAAGAAGACATTCCAAGTCTCATATCCATGGCTGTCAGAAATGCCATGAAATTTCAAAAGAAATCTTTTGACAAAAAATACAACCCTTCCACATCTAATTCTCAACAAGACAGCTACAAGAAGACAATTGATTGCTTCAACTATGGAAAGCAAGGACATTACTCATCTCGATTGTCCCGAACCAAGGAAACCTAGGGACAATCGTACGCCTAAGAAGATGACCTACTCAAAAGGGATCATTCACAGCCCAAGTGCAACCGCTTCAATTGCTCTAAAAATAAACATGACAAAAACAAGGAGCAAGTTATGATAGCTGACTCATCAAAATTCAGTGATGAAGAGTATGTGTCAAGTGATGATTCTGACAATGAAGGAGAAGAAGCCATGCTATGCCTTATGGCTGAAGATGAGGAAGAATCAGACAATGAGGAAGAAATGGAAGCACTTGCTGCTGCAGATGAACTGAAAGAGGTACATGATTTTAACTCCTTAAATATTGATGGTTTCAAACAATTAGTTTGCACTCTTTTAATTCAAACCAAAAAACAAAAAACTAGCTTTGCTTCACTGGTCAATGAGAACCTTTCCCAATCCTCAACCATTGACACCCTCACAAAAACCAATTCTGATCTTGAGAAAGCATGTCAAGGGCTAAGAGATCAATGCATCATGCTTGAAAAACAAAACATGGATCTGACAGCTGAGACATCAAGTAATCATGAAAATTGTCAAAGACTCAGCAATCTTGAAAAAGAAAATGATGCTCTTAAAAAAAATAGATTCATGGAACATGTCAAGCAAAGCATTATCCCTTTTCACCTACACCCAAAGGCGTCCCAGTGACAAAACAGGGATTGGTGCTGATGATCCTACACAAAAGGTGTACACTCCTCCCACTGGTGAAAGGGCCATTGAAAAAATGGTTCTAGAAAACCTAAGTTCTGGCAGCTATCAAACTCAAACTTATCCTGTTCAAACCAAGGGAAAATCTAAGGAAATCTTACCTGGTCCTAGTCACTCAAATAAAGGACCAAGTAAAATCCAAGGAAGCAAGTATATTTAGGTTCAAAAAGGGGCCAATATACAGAAAGAAATTGAGTTGCAAAAAGATGCTAGACAGCCAAGCCTTGACAGACAGCCAAGGCATGACAGCATACCAAGATCTTCCAAACCACATAGAACCCCAAGGCAACAAAGATTCTATAACAAACATAGGTACACCAAACAACAAAAACCTCAATGGCAATTCTCAAATGGAAGAAGTCATGCAAGTCAAAATGACTCTCCCAGATCATCCTCTTCAAATAACTTTCAGTTTCAACCCCAATACAACAACCCAAACCACTTCTTCAATCCATCCCAATCCACTGTCCTTACACCTTACATGATGCAAATCATGTCATATTACCATACCCTAAACCAGTTCTTCAACAAGGGATCAATGAACAAAGCTAGGGTTCCAAAGAAAAACTAATCCTTTGGACCCAAAAGAATAAAAAGGGGTACCATAAAATTTACTTTCTGTTTTGCAGGTACCTAGGAAAGGACTTTGGTATTTAGATAGTGGTTGTAGTAGACATATGACCTTCAATAAAGACTGGTTGTAACAATATTCCCCTAAAAATGGTCCAAATGTAACCTTTGGTGACAATTCCCAAGCTAAGGTCAAAGGATCAGGAAATCTTATTACAAAAGATATCATTTTTACAAATGTGTCTTATGTAGAGGGTCTCAAACACAATTTGATTAGCATTAGTCAAATCTGTGATAAGGGATATCATGTTGTTTGCACCAAGGATAAATGTACTGTTAAAGATAAAAGCAATAAAGTCATTCTGACTGGATCAAGAAAAGGAAATCTTTATTGCTTAAACTTAGAGATAGTGGAATCCTCAAATGCTCACTACCTTCTGTCATTTAGTCAATCTGATATGTCATGGCTTTGGCACAAAAGATTGGCTCACCTTAACCATAAAACCATCTCCAAGCTTGCAAATTCAAATCTAGTCAGAGGTCTTCCAAGGATCCCATTCAAGAAGGACAAACTTTGCAAAGCATGCCAATGTGGGAAGCAAAAGAGATCTTCATTCAAGCCCAAGACCAGATTGGACACATCAAGACCTATTGAACTACTTTATATGGATCTCTTTGGACCCATAAGGACTAGATCTTTAGGAGGAAAGAGATACTCCCTTGTTGTGGTTGATGACTACACCAGATTCACTTGGATCATTCTTCTTGAATCCAAAAGTGACACCCTTAGCTGTCTGACAAAGCTGTTCAATAAAATCCAAAATCAAAAAGGGACATTCATTGTCAAGATCAGATCTGATCGTGGAAAAGAATTTGAGAACACAGGAGTAGAAGAGTATTGTGATTCAAAAGGCATTGATCACAATTTTTCAGCCCCAAGAACACCCCAACAAAATGGTGTTGCTGAAAGAAAGAACAGAACAATCTGTGAGGCAGCAAGAATAATGCTGTCAGAACACAATCTCCCAAAATATTTTTGGGGTGAAGCTGTCACCACTGCTGTGTATGTTCAAAATAAAACACTAATCAACAAATTCCATAAGAAGACTCCATATGAACTATGGAATGACAAAGTTCCTACCATTTCCTACTTTCACAGTTTTGGAAGTAGATGCTTCATTCACAACAATGGCAAAAACAATTTGGACAAATTTGACTCCAAATGTGATGAAGGAATCTTTCTTGGATACTCTAACACAAGCAAAGCTTATAGAGTTTACAACAAAAGAAGACTTGTTGTGGAAGAATCAATTCATGTTGACTTTGATGAAAACAATGATCAAAGTATAACTGAATTGTGTGATTTTGATGAAGGTTTGGGAAACCTAGATAATCTCCCTGAAGCATCTCCCATTCTTGATTCAACTGTTCTCCATCATGAACAAGATTCATCAAATCTTCCATACATGGTTCCAAGAAATTCATCTGACAGCTATCGTCCAGGCTGCAGCCATGACCAATCCCACTCCCATCATCAACCAATCCAGCCAATCAAGTCAACAGCAATCACTCCCACTACCAATCCAAATGATGAGGAAGAGAATACTCAAAAGAATAGTCATCTCTTGACTGACATCTCCCAAACTTCTTCCTTAGCTGACAGCTATCCAAATTCATCATGTAATCCATCCACTAGCCATCTTCCATCTCCATCCAATAATCCTCTTTATCCTCCCAAAACCAATGATGAATCCACCATTACTCACATCATTCCACCCAATAAAGACCTTTACATCAGTCTTCAAATTGATAAAACCCCAGTTCCAGACAACATCCCTTTTCTCATGAGTGCATTCCACTACTACATTTCTGACCTAATGTAACGCCAATTTTCGTTGCATTAGGGCCCAAAAACCGTTACATTAGGCCTAATGTAACGCCAAATGGCCGTTGCATTCTCTGGCGTTGCATTAGGTCTAATGCAACGACATAGTAAGCTAATGTAACGCCAGAGCTTTGGCGTTGCATTAGGTGAATACCTGATGCAACGCCAATTTCACCTAATGCAACGCCAATTTTAAAACTATATGAACACCTAATGCAACGCCAAAATGTAGATGAGTACCTAATGCAACGCCAATTTAAAAAGTTGTTGAATACCTAATGTAACGCCAAGCACACCTAATGTAACGGCTGTTGTTATTTAATAGTAATATATATACAATTAAATAATAAAAAAATATTATATAAAAAATTAATTGACATGATAATTAACATGTATTGACAAACTTCATTCCCAAAAGATAATATATATATATATGTACACATGACGTGTCATCGACACATACTATTTACATAATATAACCTAACAAGTTTTTAATATAACCAAGTTCCGTGGCAAAAGTACATAACAAGTTTTGTGTCATCGACACATAGTAATTACAAACACCAAAAGATGCACCAACAAAAGAAAGCCTCCACCATGAACTCCGCAAGTGAAAATACAACTAATTAGAACAACAAATCAAAGGGCCCCGTTCCCGAATAAGCACAATTACAAAGTGACATCAATACAATCACTAAGTAGCCAGGATGAGAAAGGGAAGTGAATTGATCTGATTGAAGCATTATAAGGTGGGCACAAAAGAAGCCACATCAACATTGCATACTTCACCATTTAAATGACCACCTTTCACTCCTCAAACCAAAGTTTTATGTTTCACGGTGATTATTAACCTAATGATATAGAAACACAGTCCATTTAAGCAAAGTTAAACCACATACATGGCATTCAGCACCATAAGCCAATCAATGTTGCAATGAAACTACTCATAGTAATTTTTTATTCAGACAGAATCCTTTAAAAATAGCAGGGTTTCCTTAAAGCTCTAAGTGACATGGAATGTGTGAAGAAGGTGAAGTGCAAGATGTATGCTGTTGAGTTTAATAAGTAAACATTTTGTTTTTACACGTCTATTACTAGAGGCGACAAATTCAAAACAATTACATTACAGGCATGTTCAAATTGATTGGATCTGAAGTGAAGGAAACAAAGAGAGAAAGAGGCGACAAAGTTGAGGATCTGTGTGTGTAATTATTTTTGTTTACATTCTTTGTAGGAAATAGAAGGTCTCCAAGACCCATTAAGCAATTTTTCATGATCATGCTCTGGCGGTTCTTCTCTCTAAAAAAGAAAGCTCAAGCTCAAAAGATATGATGAATTGGTTCTTCAGCCACTTTGATTGCTTGGAACTTGCCTTCATATTCATAACAAGATATTGAATGCCCGATCTGCTTCATTAAAAGGTATATAAAAACCTTGATATATAGTTAGGTTGTAGGAAATTGCGAAATACTGTGGTCTTTAGTTTGATAGGGGAAAGTAGTTCATTGATAGAGATTGAAACTGAGAATTTTCAAATTAAATGGGCCTTCACGCAAAATATAGTCTTCATGTTGTAAAATGCAGAGTGCATAAACAAAGTACGCAGTAATAGATATAGGTAACCTTAAGAAAATGGCAGGGGCGTGTAAAGGTTGTACTACTGCATACAGCAAAAATGTGAAACAAATAGTGGAATGCTGATTAACGGCCCTATACGGGAAGATGATAGCATAATTGTAATGGAAGTATGGAACAAAGTAGAGGATGGGGATGTAATGTGATACGAGCTAACCGAGAGAATTCAACTTTTTAAAGAGCATCAAATGCATAAACCGATACCGTGCACATATCGGTGACAACCGATTTTCATTAGGCTACTTCAAAGATCATATTTTAGAAGGAAAAAGAGTCCAACCCGATAACAACAGAACTCGACCAAGTATTGAATAAACATAATTAATGGTTTGTCAGGCAAGACAATTGAATTGTGAGGATTTATGTTAGCAGACCCCAAATTATTTTGGGACTAAGGCTTTGTTGTTGTTGTTGTTGTTGTTGTTGTTCTTATTCCCCATAATGAATGCCCATTTTTGTTCTCTATCTTGGGATGATCATGAACAAAAATTGAAATTTATTTTGGGACAATGGTAAATAATACTAGTATGATTCTGATTTACAGGTCATATTCAATACCTTTGATTAAAACTAGGGCCGAGACAACATATAAAATGCCGAAATAGTTGAGACTCATTTAATATTCTCCAAATGATTTGTCATAAAGGACAGATAAAATGTGAAAAGAATATGACTCGACTTACAGTTTCTAATTCGAAGAACATAGCAAACAATGAAATGCAACCCCAAAGAACCCAAACATCTCCAAATTTATACCTCCATATTGACGGCCAATCTATTTTCTAACATAATTAATTACTCCCCCGTCCCAAATCGCAAACCCTAGTCAACCCCTTAGCCCCATTTCCCAAATCACACAACCCAGAAAATCAAGAACCCCAAAAACCCAAATCCTCTGCGGTGTTTTCTTCGCTACCTCAACCCAAAACCGAGATTCAGTAGAACCCACATGGAATTTCTTCAGGGCCTAAACCCAAAAAGGTTGTTCAATTTCGGCCTCCGGTGAATCTGTCTGCCTAAAACTACTCGGTAAAAATATTTGGAAAAGCGAGGGTGTGCATATGCCCACCCTTGCGCTTAACTGGATACGCCACGGATTGAATCAGAGGAGAGAAGAGAGAAGAGAGAAGAGAGAAGAGAGTTACCTGTATTGAAGGATTGCGACGACGCCGACGACCAGGCTAGGGCAGTCGTTCGTTCTAGAGAGAGAAGCGGGAGGGATTTGCGCAGAGAAATAAGGAGAGAAGAGAGAGAACCGATCGAGTGAGAAATAAGGAGAAGAGAGAGAACGGAGAGTTTTGTGTGGTCTTCAATTTTTCCCATTAAAAAACGAGGGAAATATTTGGGGAAAATATTAAAGCCCGCCTAAAAAAAAAAGGAGGAAATTATTTTGGCGTTGCATTAGCAATTTAGGCGTTACATTAGAATAATCTAATGTAACGCCAAAAAATCTAATGTAACGCTAAGATCAGAGCCGTTGCATTAATTGAAATGTGCCGTTACATTAGCTCCGGCGCTGCATTAGATGCGTTACATTAGGTCTGGCGTTGCATTAGATGCGTTACATTAGCTCGTGGCGTTACATTAGATGCATTACATGCGTTACATTAGGTCAAAAATGTAGTAGTGTTCATATCCCAAGTGGAACCAAAGAAAATAAATGAAGCACTCCAAGATGCTGACTGGATAGAAGCCATGGAAGAAGAACTAGAGCAGTTTGAAAGGAACAAAGTGTGGCAACTTGTTCCTAAACCAAGAAACCAAACTGTCATTGGAACAAGATGAGTTTTTAGAAATAAGATGAATGAAGAAGGTGTTGTTGTAAGAAACAAAGCTAGACTGGTTGCTCAAGGATACAGACAAGAAAAAGGTATTGACTATGATGAGAGTTTTGCACCTGTTGCAAGACTTGAAGCTATTAGGCTATTCCTTGCCTATGCTTCATTCAAGAAGATGAAAGTATTTCAAATGGATATCAAAAGTGCATTTCTGAATGGAGTCTTAAATGAAAAGGTTTTTGTATCTCAACCCCCTGGTTTTGAGCACCCAAAATTTCCTGATCATGTGTACAAATTGGACAAAGCATTGTATGGGCTTAAACAAGCACCAAGAGCTTGGTATGATACTCTATCTAGATATCTCCTTGGCAAAGGATTTACCAAGGGCCATATTGATAACACTTTGTTCATCAAGAAATATGGAGATGATCAGTTGCTCATCCAAGTCTATGTTGATGACATCATTTTTGGTTCATCAAATGAAGACTTGTGCACTGAATTTGGAGATATTATGAAAGACCAGTTTGAAATGAGTATGATTGGTGAGCTTACTTTCTTCTTGGGTCTTCAAGTCAAGCAAATGAAGGAAGGAATCTTCATTAACCAAGCTAAATACACAAGGGATATGATCAAGAAGTTTGACATGCAAACTGCTTCCCCTGCCAAAACACCCTTGTCAACCACAACCAAACTCCATGCTGATCTAGATGGTCAAAGTATAAATCCAACACTTTACAGAAGTTACATTGGATCTCTTCTTTATGTAACAACTTCAAGACCTGACATTATGTTTAGTGTCTGTCTTTGTGCTAGATTTCAAGCAAATCCCAAGGAATCTCATCTCTCTGCTGTCAAGAGAATTCTAAGATATCTCAAAGGAACCCCTGATTTTGGCTTGTGGTATCCCACTGAATCCCCATTTTCTCTAATAGGATTCACTGACTCTGACTATGCTAGATGTAATCTAGATAGAAAATCTATAAGTGGTGGATGCCAGTTTATTGGATCAAGAATCATTTCATGGTCAAGAAAAAAGCAAACCTCAGTAGCCACTTCAACAGCTGAGGCTGAGTATATTGCTGCAGGCTTGTGTTGCTCTCAAATTCTCTATCTTAAAAGTCAACTTCAAGACTTTGGAATTGAATTATCCAACATTCCCATCTTCTGTGACAACTCAAGCACTATTGCCATGACAGAAAACCCTTTCCAACACTCAAAAACAAAGCTTATTGAGGTAAGACATCACTTCATCAGAGACCATGTTGAAAAAGGAAATATCAACCTTGCAAAAGTTTGTACTGAGGATAATGTCTCTGATGTTCTTACTAAGGCAATGAATGAAAAGAGATTTGAGATGTTAAGAGCCATGCTTGGAATGATAAATATACCAAAATAAAGAGTTGTACTTCATAAATAAAGGAGGCTTACATAATTCAGGGCAATGCTGTCACAATGGAGCCAGACAGCTATTCCCTAAAAAACATCTCTGATAGCTATCCACTGATAGCTATCCATACAAAAGTCATGAAAAACAAAAACATACACAAAAACATGAAACAAACCATGAAATCCCTCTCTCTTTCATCTCCCTTCTCTCACCAAAAACTTCCTTAAAGCCAAACAATCTCCAGATCCAGCTCTCCTCTTCAAATCTTCACCTTAGCTGTCAGACATTCTTGGGAAATGTCACTGTTTCTCCAGATCCTCCTCCAGCACTCATTCCTTCACACCTTGCCTCCTGTGTAGATTGCAAGGTCTGGTGATACCTTTGCAACCATATTGGGTGCCTCTCCAGGAAGGGATCAATTGAAGTGACAGAATATTGAAGTGAAGGACTTGCTCTCCTTGGCCACCACTCTTCAAATGCATCATATGGTTGAAGCAATCCTTCCATTGGTGTCACAAAGCTAAATTCTCCAGAATAAGACCCATTCCCAGCAACTACAAGTGGTTGGCTTGCTCTTGACTCTTCTCTCTCTACTGCAGGAACTCTGGCAGGGCTAAAACAACCAATAACCTGGTTGAATAAGTATGAGATTGTTGAAGAAGGAGAGACATGCACTCCAGCAAAGTTATCTCCTCTCCCCTCCAACAATCCAACCCCTGGAGAGAGTGAATCCCTACTCACATGAGTATACAGCTTCTCAGGCTTAACCTTCTTCTTGACAGCTAAGTTTCTTTCCATAGCTGTCTGAGCCCTATCTTGCTTAACCAACTCCCCCAATGTATAAACCCTCTCTACCTTACTTTTTCCCTTACTGGACTCACCCTGATCAACCTTGATAGTCTTTCCAAAGAGCCTTATTCCCTCTCCCTCTCTACTGTCAATTTTCTCTCTGACAGCTACCTCCTTGACACCATAGTCCTGATCTACTCTCACTCTCTTGTTCTTACCTCTGTCACTCACTCCCTCTGAACTTTCAACTACATTCAAGGACTCTCTCTCTATTTCCATTTCATCCCCCCTCAAATCATCCTCACAATTCTTTCCAAAAACCAACTTTTTTGCTGTTTGAGCCATATTTTTTGGATTAAACTTTGAGGAAAATATACCCATTTGTGTTTGTAATTCTTGATCCAGTTAGAATGACTTTATTGCTTTTATCTTTAACAGTACATTTATCCTTGGTGCAAACAACATGATATCCCTTATCACAGATTTGACTAATGCTAATCAAACTGTGTTTGAGACCCTCTACATAAGACACATTTGTAAAAATGATATCTTTTGTAATAAGATTTCCTAATCCTTTGACCTTAGCTTGAGAATTGTCACCAAAGGTTACATTTGGACCATTTTTAGGGGAATATTGTTGCAACCAGTCTTTATTGAAGGTCATATGTCTACTACAACTACTATCTAAATACCAAAGTCCTTTCCTAGGTACCTGCAAAACAGAAAGTAAATTTTATGGTACCCCTTTTTATTCTTTTGGGTCCAAAGGATTAGTTTTTCTTTGGAACCCTACCTTTGTTCATTGATCCCTTGTTGAAGAACTGGTTTAGGGTATGGTAATATGACATGATTTGCATCATGTAAGGTGTAAGGACAGTGGATTGGGATGGATTGAAGAAGTGGTTTGGGTTGTTGTATTGGGGTTGAAACTGAAAGTTATTTGAAGAGGATGATCTGGGAGAGTCATTTTGACTTGCATGACTTCTTCCATTTGAGAATTGCCATTGAGGTTTTTGTTGTTTGGTGTACCTATGTTTGTTATAGAATCTTTGTTGCCTTGGGGTTCTATGTGGTTTGGAAGATCTTGGCTGTGGTCATGCCTTGGTCATCCTGTCGGGGCTTAGTCGTCTAGCATCTTTTGCAACTCAATTTCTTTACGTATATTGGCCCCTTTTTGAACCCAAATATACTTGATTCCTTGGATTTTACTTGGTCCTTTGTTTGAGTGACTAGGACCGTAAGATTTCCTTAGATTTTCCCTTGGTTTGAACAGATAAGTTTGAGTTTGATAGCCGCCGGAACTTAGGTTTTCTAGAACCATTTTTTCAATGGCCCTTTCACCAGTGGGAGGAGTGTACACCTTTTGTGTAGGATCATCAGCACCAATCCCTGTTTTGTCACTGGGACGCCTTTGGGTGTAGGTGAAAAGGGATAATGCTTTGCTTGACATGTTCCATGAATCTATTTTTTTTTAAGAGCATCATTTTCTTTTTCAAGATATTGAGTCTTTGACAATTTTCATGATTACTTGATGTCTCACTGCCGATCCATGTTTTGTTTTTCAAGCATGATGCATTGATCTCTTAGCCCTTGACATGCTTTCTCAAGATCAGAATTGGTTTTTGTGAGGGTGTCAATGGTTGAGGATTGGGAAAGGTTCTCATTGACCAGTGAAGCAAAGCTAGTTTTTTGTTTTTTGGTTTGAATTAAAAGAGTGCAAACTAATTGTTTGAAACCATCAATATTTAAGGAGTTAAAATCATGTACCTCTTTCGGGTTCATCTGCGGCGGCAAGTGCTTCCATTTCTTCCTCATTGTCGATTCTTCCTCATCTTGACCATAAGGCATAGCATGGCTTCTTCTCCTTCATTGTCGAATCATCACTTGACACATACTCTTCATCACTGAATTTTGATGAGTCGGCTATCATAACTTGCTCCTTGTTTTTGTCATGTTTATTTTTGGAGCAATTGAAGCGGTTGCACTTGGAACCGTGAATGATCTCTTTTGAGTAGGTCATCTTCTTAGGCTGTACGATTGTCCCTAGGTTTCCTTAGTTCGGGACAATCAGATGAGTAATGTCCTTGCTTTCCACAGTTGAAGCAATCAATTGTCTTCTTGTAGTCTGTCTTGTTGAGAATTAGATGTGGAAGGGTTGTATTTTTGTCAAAAGATTTCTTTTGAAATTTCATGGCATTTCCGGTGATACCATGGATATGAGACTTGGAATGTCTTCTTGAGAGATGTTGTTCTTTGACAGGTTTGGAGTGATGTTTATCTTTTGAAGAGCATTGTTGACAATGGTCTCAATGTCTTGATGAGTGATTGGTTTGTGGACAGTTTCTTGGGCAGTTAAGGCTAAAGTTTGTGAAATGGTAGGAACTAGTTGAATTTTTATCATACCTTCCAGTTCATAAGCTTCAAGCTTTCCAAAATACTGTTCAACTGTCATTGTGCTCCATTCAGATCCTTCTCTAATAGGTAAAGCTACCTTTTCATATTCTTGTGGGAGATTAGAATATATCTTGAGGCAGAGATCTTGTTGTTCAAAGGTTTTTCCATGGTCAGCAATAGATCTAACAAGGTTTTCAAACCTTGGTTGAGCAGCACTCACCTTTTCTCCAGGATAGAACTTGAAGTTGTCTAATTGCCTAAGCAAGTTGTACAAGTTTTGTGTCCTGACACTGGTGTGCTTAGTGAATTTTGTTTGAATGAGAGCCCATGCTGATCTGGCATTTGGTTCCTTAGCAATTTCTTGTGCTAGTGAGTCATTTACACTCTTTTGAAGAATGTTTTTGACCTTTAAGTTTGCACTGATCAATTGTTTCTCGATTCGAGACCATGTTTCGGGGATTTGGTCTTACTAGGTCCTCCATCAATACAGATTTGAGTTGGGTAGGACACTTCATTCTCTAGAACATACCAGTTCCATATACCGTTTGCATCAAGGTATGTTTTTATTTTTGAAGCATAGATCTCAAAAGATCCACAAATCATCAATGTGTGGGATGTCTTTCTCATTATTTCTCCTTGGTTGAGGCATGGTGGGTTTGAAGAGGATCCTTCACAAGTTGTTAGACTTTTGAATGTGAAGACAAGCTCGATACCAATTGAAAGGCCCTTTGTTGATAGACGGATGCTCGAACGGACTATGGTTTGGCTTAGGCGTCGGATGATTTGTTGAATTGTGCGGCGGAATAAGAGAAGCTTGAAATAATGATAGGACAAAGAACACAAAGAAATAATGCAAGTGTGTGAGTGTGATTGCGAAATGTAATAACACGAGAGAATTTAAAGTGGTTCGTAGTTCACTCCTCCTACATCCACCCCCACTGTCAATCTTGACAAGTGAGATCAATTTTATTATAATCTTTAATCAACAAAAATTACAAATGATTGATTTAGGCAAGTTCCTTGAAATTCCTCTTCCTAATTAGTACAAATCAACTAGGGATACACTTAAAGTACAGTCTTAAGTGTTTTTACAACTTGAAGTACAGTCTCAAGATTTTACAAAACAAATAATACACTCAAAGTACAGTCTTGAGTGTTTACAAACTAATTCTACACCTAAAGTACAGTCTTAGGATTTTGAAATTTGTGAATTAACACACTAGGGTTGTTTGTTGTTGAAGCAGAGGTTTAGGTGTGAGGGTTTTGGTTTGGAACAGGGTTTAAAGGGTAGGGATTGGTGAGTGTGTGTGTGGATTACAGGAGGTGTGTGTGGGTGTAAGAGAAAGGTTTTGGACTGTGAAAAAGAGTATTTTTCAAGAGTGTTTTGTGTAGAGGATGAACTCCTCTATTTATACCCTTCAATGTAGCCGTTGGAATATGACTGTTGCAGCTACATTAATGTGCCTTGACTGGTCTTTGCCCCACTTGTCCACTTGCAGGTATTCATGAGCTGGCTTGAGCTGTGGCTTGAGCTGAGAGCTTCCAGAAGGTCATTAGAGGTCTTCATTGGTCTTCAATGGTGAACTTGACAGCTGTGAAGATCCAGGTTCCACTTTGGTTGAGATTGTGGTAGCAGAGATTGAGACAAAATGATGGCTATCAGAGGAATGAAGTCATAGCTGTTAGATCATACTAAGGCTTAGCTATAAGAGATGTTCTCTAATAAGGACTGAGATGCACTTGATGATCTTGATAGCTAAGAGAGGAAATATGATTCATGTTATTGATTGAATGTAACCAATGTATAAGATAGAATCATAACTGTCATACTCATTATTTGTCGGATAAAGCTTGAAAGATGAATATAACAGATTTCCTCTTTTGATATAAACCCTGTTCTATATATATATTCCTTTATCAAAACCAACTAACTAAGACATAGATCAAAGTTAGGTCCTAACAAGAAAGGAGAGTCCAACCCAACCGAAGACGAAGAGACGATCGTCGCCACTCGCCCGCCGACGCCGACGCCGTCCACCACCATCCTGCTATCTCTCTTCTCTATTTCTTTCTAGTTCCACTGTTTAGGGCTTCTATTTAACAAAGATTTTGCCAATAAACACAAAGGTAATTTAATTTTCGACTTCATTTCCTTTATTTGATTGTAGATTACTTCAATTTAAGTTAATTTGGGGATAGAAAATGGTTGATTTACTCTAAACATGTGGATAGAGCGTATTGTTTTTGTTGTAAGTTGTTTAAGTATGCTAATAAACCAAATGCATTAGCAAATGAGGGATTTCAAAATTGGAAGCATCTTGGTGAGAGATTCAAAACGCATGAGAATAGTGTTGAGCACATGACTAATATGAAATCTTGGAGCGAATTAAGATTGAGATTAAGCCAAAATAAAACAATTGATGAAGACATGCAACTACAAATTTTGAAAGAAAAGGAACGTTGGAGAAACATTTTAGCAAGTATAATTTCGGTTACGAACCCTGCAAAAAAAAAAAAAAAAAAAAGTATAATTTCGGTTGTAAAATGTCTTTCAAAACTTAATTTGGCTTTTCGAGGATCTAATGAGAAACTTTACCAGGATAATAATGGAAATTTTTTGGGATTGATTGAGATGATTGCAGAATTTGATGGTGTAATCCAAGATCATATTAAGCGTATCCAAAATCAAGAAATTCATCATCATTACCTTGGCCATAAAATTCAAAATGAGTTAATTACTCTTTTGGCACATAGTGTTAGAAGTTCTATCATAAGGATTATTAAGCATGCAAAGTACTTTTCAATAATTCTTGATTGTATCCATTGCAGCTCGGTCACCTGTGTTCAGGGCTCTGCTCTTTGGTCCAAACCGTACCCATTGCATTAAAGTTGAAGATATTAAGGCCCCTGTTTTCAAGGTTAGTTACATGTACTCCTACTTCTGTTAAAGGATACTCGATTGAAATATTTGTTCAACCATCATGTCTTTCTGCAGCGTAATCACATAATCATTTATATGATGATTCAAGATAAGTGTCATTACTTTACTTCTGTTTTATCTAGGTAAAAATATATAGCATTTGAGTATCGTAAAAATATATAACATTTGAGTATCGTAAAAATGTTCGATTAATTAGGGGCCTCTTCATCTGATTTCGCCCGGGGCCCACAAAAGTCTAGGAACGGCCCTGTTTATATTATTACCTCCGTCACAAAATAATGCCCAATAAAATTTCAGTTTTGCTCTTTTGGAGATTTTTCGCGGCGCCAATGTATTCTAACTGACTCACTTAAAAGTGACAGATTTGTTTGATAGTAAAACTCAAAGTTTTGATAGGAAATATTGTTGGAAAAATTTGTTGTTTGTGAAGGAAATTGTGTATTTTCCTTAATTGAATCGTTTGTCGTTCGACAAAGATTATTGTGGGTTTATGTTCCATTTAGTGAGAACATTAAAATGGTATATCTAGATGTCCAATTTATTATTGGATGAGAAGGATATGATAGCTCAAAATTGGTGGGTTTAAATTATAAAATTATGTTTTAAATTTAACCCTATATTGAAGTAACGGTAAAAAGATTAATTGGGATCATTACTTGCAATAAGAGTTACAAAATGTGGAGAGACTCCCCATGATTGCAAGTATAATGGCTCCCATAATAATCAAGTTTAATTGGGGACTTTTGGTGGAGCTATAAGTGTGTAACCCACAAATGAAAGAGATAATTTTTCCTTCAATCTTCCCCTTCCTCTTGAAATTTGTTCATCTTTTCCTTTGGCCTCCTAGATTAGTTTTGAGTGGTGATTTTGTTCAAGCATAGTGAGATTCGCCGAAAAACTTTAAGTGCAAAGTTGTTCCGGTTCATCCGTTTTATCCTGGGAGACTAACGTCCATTGAAGACCTCGAGCACTCGTAGTGAGGGGGCGAATTAGTCTTAAGGAGAGTGTGTCACACACGACTCGGATTCAATCAAATTCAATATGACGATTCAAGGAGGTTACGGCACGGATTCAAGCAAACTCAAGACAATGAATTTACGGTTTTCTTTTTATTATTTTTATGTTGTATATTATATTTCAATTCATTGTAATTCTTTTCTCATTTGTGCTCGATTGTATAGATTTTGTATAACAATCTTAAGACTAATTCTCCTATTTGAGAAAGGTTTACGATTTTAGAATCCGGTGGAGCGGCGGCCACGGGAGAAAAGATAGAAAACGATGGAAGAGGCGGATGGAAGGAAATTCCAGCAACTTTTTGCAATGACCAGCTGTGGTAAAATTGCAATTCCGGAGTCGTTAACCGTTGGATCGGGCTGAAATTTGGTGTGCATGTTCTCGACTCATAGGAAAAGATTCTGAACGGTGGAGATTGGAATCTATAATGTGAAAGTGAAGATAAAAATTTTGGACCAGAGCAGTTTTTGTGAACTAAAACATTTTTTTAATTTCTGTTTAATGAGATTAATAAAGATGGAAAGATTGATGCTTCGTGACATCAACTATGTTACAATGATTGTATAAACCAATTGTGGCTAATCCTCATGTAGTGGTTATACATCATGTATAGAGATTGGAAAGTTCATTGAAACTAAGAACGTTGGAAGATTAAGTCTTTAACGTTTAGTTGACAAAGATAATAGGTCTTCTTACGAGAAGTTGTTAAAACCTATTAGTTGCATTGGTGACAAAGGTCACAAAGGTTAACATAATAGGGCTTCTTGAAATGAAAGAAGTTGTTAAATCCTATTATGGTTAATAGTGACAAAAGTCACAAAGATAAAAACAATAGAGCTTCTTGAAAGAAGTTGTTGAATTCTATTGTTGTGAACATTGAAAAATGTTACAAGAACTAAAACCATAGGGTTTCTTGAAAGAAGTTGTTAAAACCTATTAGGGGAATATGTGACTAATGTCATAAAGGAAAAAAAAAAAAAAAACACAATAAGACTTCTTGAAGGAAGTTGTTAAATCTTATTGTTGTTGATGATGACAAATGACACAAAATATTTAGAAGTATAACTTCTAGAAGAAATTGTGTATTTGGTGAATGAGAAGGTAATTTCTCTAATTTAGAGGTACTTCAATATGAGACCTTTAAAGTTTTGGAATAATTAACCTTCAATTATAATTCCATTAATGAATTTAGAGGTTTATAAATATGAGTGGTTATGAGAAATAAATTGTGTTAATTCTCCTATTGAATTAGCAATTTATTCTTAAAGTGAATTCTCTAATTAAGTTAGAGAGTTATATTTGTAACAACAAAGTTACAATTTGGTGTTTAATTGTTGAAAAATTAAAGCCAATGTTTTGAGGAAGACTCCTTGTGTGGAGATAAATATTTAGAAAAATATGGTTGTTTCAAGTATTTTGGCTCACCATATTGAAAAGATAGAAAATTTTGTTGGCCTAACCTTTGAGTGATGGCAACAAAAGATGTTCTATTTGATCATCTTGAACCTAGTGAGGTTTTTTTTATGAAAATCTTACAAAGTTGGGTGAAAATGAGACGGATGTTTTCAAGCCATGGGTATGGTTGAAAAATGCAAATCTCTTTTACCGAAACTATATAATTAATGAATTGTCGAATTCATTATGTAATGTGTATAGTAATAAGAAAACGGCAAAGGAATGATGAGAGTCTTTGGACTATTAATATAAAATCGAGAATGTTGGTGCAAAGAAATTCTTTGTAGGCCGTTTTCTTGATTTTAAAATAATAGACTGCATGAAACAGAAAAGGTTAATGGAAGAATTGAAAATATTTTTCTTGAAAACCATGTCGATGAATGGTGTTGAGTGAAATTTCCAAGTGACGGAAATAATTGAGAAATCGCTTCCTACTTGGAAAGATTTCAAGAATCACCTTAAACACTAATGAGTAAAATGAATGTTAAGGTGCTTGCTATTCGTATTGTGTTGGAAAAGAGAATAGAGATTCGGAGAAGAACTTTCTAACACTTTTGTGGCGAAAGCAAAATGTGATGGAGCATATTGAAATGCTCAAGGCAAAGACAAAGTTGGTCAAACTTGTTTGAAAAGTCAAACATATACCTTGTGGATTAAGAGACAATCTTTTGTAGATGTCATCAATCATAATATTCATTATGTGAATGAATAAAATGTAAATTGAATTAATCGGTGAGTTGAGGTAGTAATCAATAATGAGAATAAGTCTCGTTAATTGGATTATATGCCCTCATTCAAAAAGAAATTCAATTAAGATGTAAAATGTGTTTTGAATTAAATAATCATAGTGATGGTTATAATGTGAAGATGATTCAAACAAATGGTGGGAATATGTAATCTATTACCTTTATCATTGCTTGTTAAAAAGCAAAATGATGAGTCTTATCTCTTTAAAAGGAAAAGTTGTAAACCAACTTACTAAAGAGATAGTGATAAAACACAAATAAGTGGAGTTTGTGTATAAATTGGACTAAAGACTACTGGTGGCATATTTGTAGAGTATGCATAAAATAGTAGTACTTCTTATAGAATTCATGTGTATGAATCCAAGATTCAATGTATGCGCACAATATACTATAATGGAATCATGAAACGTCTCTTTCTTTGAGAATATGTTTCCGTGTACATCAAGAGATGAGGCAAACTCATCTAAACGGATACATGATTCAATAGAAGAAGAAGAAACTCATCATGATGAAATAACGAAGAAGAGGTTGGACCTCAACATAGCAAAAGAGGCAGGATGAGAAAATTTTATGGCCCAAATTTTCTAACCTACATTCTAGAATGTAAATCACAAAGTTATAAAGAGGTATTGAATTCTTTTGAATGATCTTTGTGAAAAGAGGCTATTATATGTGAGATTGATTTCATCTTGGAAAATCACACTTGAAAATTGGTAGATTTATCTCTGTGTAGTAAATCACTAGCATATAAGTGAATTTTCAAAAAGGAAATGAAGACCGATGGAAAACAATCAATGAGTACAAGGCTAGACTTGTAATTGAGGATTACAAGAAAAATGAAGACCTTGATTACTTTTATACTTATTCTCTCATCACGAGAATAAAGAGTTGTATTTGCAATTGCTGCATAGCAAAATTTGAAATACATCAAATGAATGTAAATAACCTTTCTAAATGTCGATTTAGAAGAGAAAATTTACATAGAACAACCCGAGGGTTTGTTGTACATGAGCAATGAAACAAAGTGTCCACAATGTACACCATGATCAAATGGTGTTAATAATGAAAATTGGCATTATTGCTAATTTTGGGACTACTCCGAAAATGTGGGGGTGAGTATACTTTGGAAAATAATTAATTACCTTTTGGAGAGGTTTCCCCAAGAAAACAATGAGATGTCCATATGAAGTATGGAAACGTAGGCCTACGTACACTTGTTAATGTGGGGGTGTTTTTCGCAAAGTAGCAAGTCCAATCAGTAAAGAAAATTGTGGATTATGTTTCAAGAGTTATGTTCATAACAATTGTGCATATTGGTTTATTATATATGATTCAATAAGTTTGAATATATATAAAAATCAAAAGAAAATAAAATCAATGAAAACCAAGTATTGATGTCAAATTCATGGAAGTGAATAAGTGATACTTTGAGTGAAATAGATCAAAGTGTTGAAACAGTTCAAGAAATGGAACCTAGAAGAAAATGTGCTAGTTTGTAAAGTCATTGTATGACTTGAGACAAGTACAATGATAATGACATCAAAGGTTCGATTGTGTGGATTTAAACAAGAGTGACTACGTCACTTTGTTAATTAAATCCAAAAACGATATGTTAACTAAGGAAAATTCTAGTCAATTTGATCTGTTGATTCAAATTCAAGGAAAACTAATAGACTTGTTGTTAAACAAGTCATTAGGTGGATATTCTTGAAATTTTTGAAATGATCAATTTGGAATAGATGGAATTTAAATGAATTTGAGTTAACAATTATCAAATGGATAAAGCTTGTGTTAGCAAGATGGTATATTGCTAAAGTCAATTTATGATTGAAAAGGCATATAACAATGTGTGTAATGGTAGTCTAGACATTTATGTCTAAGACATAATACCATTAAACAACTACTCTCAACTAATTTGACAATGTGATGTCAAATGAAAAACGGATCCGTTAACCAAAGGGTTAAATAGAGAGTTAGTTGAAAGTTCGATGAGGGGAATGAGACGTAAGCTTCTTAAAAGTTAAACACAGCGAAAAACCCAATCTAGATGACTGGAGATCCCAAGAACTAGATTCAATGGGACAACCTAACTGTTAAAAGACTTGTAGCGTCACTGTGGGGGAATCAACCATAAGTCCATTCCTGTTAGTGACATCCCGAAAGGACAAGGATAAGCTTATGGCTTTTAATGATTCTTACGCGTCGAAATTTCGAGTGGGGTAATACGGGTTACCTTTAAGAAATCACCTATGTGAGAGAGAAGTGGGGCCGCTTCGAGGAGAATTGTGTGAGGCTCAATTCTTAGACACTCTCACAGAACCAGGCGTATGTTCAGGGCCATGAATGAACATAGCTATGAGAATCGAACTATGTTAGGACGTTACTTGTGTCAAGCATATGATCGGCTACACAAAAAGCATAACGATTCAAGGACATCGCGTCTATCGATTTGCGAGTAGAGTAAATATGCTTGTACGAGCGAAGGTTCAATGGGCTTTTTCCCACACCTATCGTATGCAAGTTTTCGTCTGCCGAACTCTATCACCAAACTCTTCATCAATTTCCTTCATGTGGGGGATTGTTGGAAAAATTTGTTGTTTGTGAAGGAAATTGTGTATTTTCCTTAATTGAATCGTTTGTCGTTCGACAAAGATTATTGTGGGTTTATGTTCCATTTAGTGAGAACATTAAAATGGTATATCTAGATGTCCAATTTATTATTGGATGAGAAGGATATGATAGCTCAAAATTGGTGGGTTTAAATTATAAAATTATGTTTTAAATTTAACCCTATATTGAAGTAACGGTAAAAAGATTAATTGGGATCATTACTTGCAATAAGAGTTACAAAATGTGGAGAGACTCCCCATGATTGCAAGTATAATGGCTCCCATAATAATCAAGTTTAATTGGGAACTTTTGGTGGAGCTATAAGTGTGTAACCCACAAATGAAAGAGATAATTTTTCCT
Source organism: Adenophora triphylla var. japonica (assembly GCA_022495995.1). Taxonomy (NCBI): domain Eukaryota; kingdom Viridiplantae; phylum Streptophyta; class Magnoliopsida; order Asterales; family Campanulaceae; genus Adenophora; species Adenophora triphylla. Next base: position 83,969 of record JAFEMH010006215.1, on the reverse strand, counting down.
TCAATCTTCCCCTTCCTCTTGAAATTTGTTCATCTTTTCCTTTGGCCTCCTAGATTAGTTTTGAGTGGTGATTTTGTTCAAGCATAGTGAGATTCGCCGGAAAACTTTAAGTGCAAAGTTGTTCCGGTTCATCCGTTTTATCCTGGGAGACTAACGTCCAATGAAGACCTCGAGCACTCGTAGTGAGGGGGCGAATTGGTCTTAAGGAGAGTGTGTCACACACGACTCGGATTCAATCAAATTCAATATGACGATTCAAGGAGGTTACGACACGGATTCAAGCAAACTCAAGACAATGAATTTACGGTTTTCTTTTTATTATTTTTATGTTGTATATTATATTTCAATTCATTGTAATTCTTTTCTCATTTGTGCTCGATTGTATAGATTTTGTATAACAAACTAGTATGCCACCCGTGCGTTAAAAAGGGCACGACAAAACGTTTTTTCATAAATAGGAACCCAATCAAAAAAGTTCATATTGTAATGAACTTTCATGTAATTAAGAAGCATCAACTCGTGCAAGACTGCTTCTGGGATGCCTCTCTCCAAAGGTTGCATTGTGAGTATTCCTTCTGTCAAATCTTTGATAACCATCTCTGTTTTAATTATTATGTCTAAAAAATTAATTTAATTTTAGTTTATTCGATATTATTTAACAATTAATAAATAATAATTTTAGAGTTACATAGTAATATTTAAATTTTTATAAAATTATTGTCAACTTTAATAAATAGACTATAGAAAATAAAATGTGATTATATTTACGAATAGGAAGTATAAATTGAAATTTTAGTAGAAGTCTAATAACCTCTTTTATTGAAATTGGTAATAAAACTGACAAGGGGCAAGTACAATTTAATGTCTTTATTGACTTTATGTATCCTTCTTTTAGACTGATGAGACAGATGAGTGATATTGACTGTAGTGTAGTGATGAGGTAACAGCTAATTTTGAAAATAAAAATAAAAAAATAGGTAACAACTAAATTTGAAAAAAAATAGGTAACCACTTCCTCTAGCTATCTGCCAGAGAAAATGGTGTCTTTAATGATGTTTCACACAAAATTTTAAACATTTTCATTCATATTGTGAAAATATAGAGAAAGAGTGATTCAAGCGTCGCCCAGAGCCAAAATACACCATTTATCTCACCCATGGAGCATTTTTTGACACAAATTAACAAACGCCTTCAAAATTCACTTCACAAAGTATTTCTTCTTTATCACATTTAGCCGACCCCATGTGGTTAGGAATGTTGAGTTGAATATCACAGCTCCTTTCACAAGTCTGTATCCCTCTGTTCCATCAAAGAATCCATTTTTGAAAGTTAAAACATTTTAAGGATTATCAAACTTTAGTTTCTAAAACAACACCTTCTAGGTAGAAAGTCACAAAGTAGAAAGTAGGACTTGTTTTAGTAGACTGGAGGTAGTAAAACAAAATGAAGTGCATAAGTAGAAGCAAATAAGGGCAAATAAGGTTTGGAAATTGAATACTTTTCAAGCACGATCACCAATTTTTTTTTTTCAAATGTAGCTTTTTTACGCACCGACGGATTCTTTAATATACAGATGATGTTGACTACGCTCTTAATAATGGTAAACGTAGAGCAATTTTTTCTTCAGAGATTTTGAGTTCCAAATTGGGTTTACTTATTTCTCCATTACGCCCTCTTCTTCCGGGCTGGCTCTCATCCTCTTCTCTCTTCCGCTTATTCCTTGATTGACAATTTTGGAAGTTCACTGATTTTAATCCAACAATTTTAAAAATGGGACTATTTCGGGACAAACAAAAATGGCAAATGGGAACATCTTTATGGGACGGAGGGAGTATTAATTAGGGGAAAAATACAGATTGTGCTTATAAGCAACCTCAATGCATAAAAATAACAGAACCCCTGAAAAGAGCAAAAAAATCCATGGCCTCACCACATTCAGAATATCAGGAACCCTAGACTCCTTCATTGCATCAGTTGCATTACGTAGAAGAGCCTGCAAATAGTACAAACTTCATTAGTTATTTATGCATCTTGGGACAAAATAAGAGAAGAAATGTTGGGAAATGAAGAAGACCAATTACACATGACATAATATCTGGCAAAAATTCTTCTCCAGTTTAGAAAGTATACAAAGAAAAGCAAAGAAAAGTAGCAGAGTGTAACCATTTTAAAGTTATCAAGAGAGACACGCCCATCTTTATTAGGTTCCAAAAGCATAAATTGAGCTCTAAGGTAAACCAATTCATCCTCGGTCAAAGCTTTTGAGAGTGCCTGCAATTACAGAACAAACAGCCAATGAGATACATACCAGAAACACAATCACCCAAACAACATTTTTTTTCATTTTCACGATAAATGACGGAAATACCCAAAACCCAATCCCTCAAGCTGCAACATTTTTTTTTTCATTTTCGCCAAAAAATGAAGGATATCATTACTTTCAAGTTGACCACAATATGTAGCCATCAACACTGATTGCTGAAGATAATCTAGTTTAGCATCATTCTATTCCGATCAAAAGAGTATTGAATCAAGACATTGATTTGATTAGGAAATAATATTTTTCATTAAAAGTTGGTGTAACTATGATACATTTAGAAACATCTTCCATTTGTTCGCTTAACTCCTCAAACATAACTCGAGTGAAATGTTTCAAAAGAGAAAGTGGGTCTCTCTTAATGGAAAGAAGGGAGTAATACTTAACTCAGAATGCTTCACTTTCAAATGCACACCAGGGCAACAAAGAGGTAAAAGAAGCACATAAATTGCACATAGCCAAATAATGACCAATATTCAATCTTATCACATCATATCTTGAAAAACCCAATCAACAAAAGAACTGACATCATTAGAATGGAATATTTAGAGTTTGTACCTTTAGAGTTGCACGTTTGAATGGTGTAGCATGAAGGTACGACTTTACTAACTTATAGATTAAAATATCCAATGGAATAGTATGGCTTTCACTCCGCAACCATGGATGAGCTGCAATTAAAAGAGCATGGCTTACCTTTTTTGAACAAACCAAACATTATTGATGCACAAAAATCAATGTAGTATGTGAAAATAAACTTAGCAGAACCATCTCAGTATCAAAACTTGCAGAAGGCCAATTTTAAAGGAATATTCATGAAAAATTAAGGAAATGAACTTACTCAGAGCTTGAGCAGCCGTCATCCTTTTTCTGTAGTCCTTATGTAAAAGCCTTTTTACAAAGTCCTTGGCTTCGGGTGATGCAGAAGGCCAAGGTAGATCATCAAAACTGGGGTCAGCTCTTAGCACGGCACGAAAAATTCCTGATTCTGTTCTGGCCCAGAAAGGTCTGCTACCACATAACAAAATATAGGAGATAACACCAATACTCCAGATATCTGCCTCCAAACTGTAAGAGCTTGAGCAGTCGTCATCCTTTGGTTAGTCAAGTACGCAGCTCAGACAAACCATTAAAAAAGCCAACGTTGTGTAATGCTTTTCTATCATGTTCTATGCACAAGATCATTTAGCAGTTCAAAGAATCCGATTTGCTTTCCTTCTACCATTCTACCTTTACACTCTTTTCCTATAGCTATAACATAGCAATAATGATACAACAACTGTCAAAAAATTAATCAAAAAGATATAACCATTAAAAAAGAAACACCTAAATTTTCTTAAAATTACCTTAGGAACATTTCATTATTAGGCTCCAGCCTTACTTGATTATGCCAGGACTTGAAGAGAGGAGTCTTCGAGACCACATTACTCTGGGCTCAAAGACAACAAAGCCCTAACCTTTAGATTCTTCGGAATCACCGCAAAACTATATAATAATATTTATAGACTGAATCGTGCAACATGTATAACACAAAAAAGGGGTCTTCACACTCATATATTAAGTGGCTCTTATACCGCTATTGTTGGTCAAGAAACTATTACCTTAAAATTAATCAGACATGTATCACCTTATCCTTGTTGGCAGCGGCTGCCTTTCCTGTCATTTTCACACCTGCACACAAACAAAAAACAAAATCACAGGATTAATAGTAAGAAGTTTCAAGTATTCTTGAATAATTATTCAGTAAACTTGAATGCTATAAACGCCTTCAAAATTCATTTCACAAAGTATTTCTTCTTTATCACATTTAGCCGACCCCATGTGGTTAGGAATGTTGAGTTGAATATCACAGCTCCTTTTACAAGTCTGTATCCCTCTGTTCCATCAAAGAGTCCATTTTTGAAAGTTAAAATATTTTACGGATTATCAAACTTTAGCTTCTAAAACAACACCTTCTAGGTGGAAAGTCACAAAGTAGAAAGTGGGACTTGTTTTAGTAGACCGGAGGTAGTAAAACAAAATGAAGTGCATAAGTAGAAGCAAATAAGGGCAAATAAGGTTTGGAAATTGATACATTAGTTTCCACCGAAATACATAAATTAATCGTTCTTAATTGCAAAACATAGCAATTAAAATTCTAATAGTCAATTACCTGAAAATAGGTGATAGATTTAAGAGAGAGAGAGAGAGATTCTTCCGGCTGCTTGCAAGAAAGAAGAGAGAGAGAGAGAGAGAGAGCGCACGGAAACGGCGACCATGGAAGAAGAGAGAGGGGCGGCAGTACCATGGCAGAAGAGAGAGGAGGAGGCGACGAGGTAGCAGAGAGCGAGGGTGTTTTGAAAGAAGATGGAGTGACGTGCCTGGAGAGAAGCTTAAAGATCGAGAAGAAAGAATGAGAAGAAAGAATATAATGGAATATCAAAGGACCTGACTTCTTTCATATGCTTTTCTTTAATTTTTTTCTCAAAATTTGAAACTTGTTAAAACTGTATTTAATGAAAGTTTCTATATTTAGCTTAACGTTTTTGGCTCCAAATTACTATTTTTAGCAATGTTTCTTATTCACTTCAACTTTTATATATATATTGATATGACACTATTAAAAGTAACAATAATTATTTTTCTTTTTTTTTTCTTTCAGGTAAAGTTCAACTATCCATCAGAGTATCTTGTCTCCCTTAGCGGCTGCGAAACCAATAGTGGTGGCATGATTGCTTCCCTAACATTTGGCACGAATCAAGGAACATACGGTCCGTTCGGCGTTCGAAATTCACAAGGAAAAATGTTTCATTTTGGGATGGGAGAAGGCCAGTTTGCTGGTTTTTATGGAACTGAGGAAGACAATATGCTAATGTCAATTGGAGTTTATTTCAAGCCAATCACAAGTCTGAAAATTTCTGGAAAAATATTGGTCATGTTTAAGAAGATGATGAATGATCTCTTTGCAGATTTTGCTAAATTTGGTCATTTATTTTCTCTAGAAGGGTTTTTGTTTGTGGTCTTGTTTGTGTTTGTATTTTGGTTGATGTATTAGATGATGTTTGGATTTTTGAAAATTGTCAAAATCAAATCATGTACTTTATTAGAATTCCTTGAATTTCATTATCAAGTCTGTTTGTTAATTTAAAAAATACAGTATTTATTTTTTCGAATCGGAAAACCGGATAAATATACAGAAATTAAAAAACTACTGCAGTAATCGATCCACTACATAGGTCACGGTATGAAATAGAAATTGAATTCCATTAATTATTTTCCACCTATAGTACCAGCTGCATTAATTTTAATCATCTTTTTCTTTTTGTGAAAATATAATAATATAAAATAAGAAACTAAACTCCTTTACGACTTGCAGTTGTTTACTTTGGCATATTTATACCCACCTTCAATTTCGTCTCTTGGAATTCTGACTTTTAGTATCTCCCATTCTTTTCAGAAAAATATTCATAAATTGGTTAGCACAAGAGTTAAAAATAAATATTAAAATTAAAGTGATGGATTGTGCGTGTAGATGGTTGGATATGAGAAAGAAAATGAAGTACCATTCCTGAAGCATATAGTACAATCTTAACAAATAATTGTCCTCTAAAATTTCAGATAAATTTGAAGGATGATGAGTTATGACCTCTCAGTTTATGGATAGACCAAAAGACTTGTTACATTAATCTCAAACTTGAGGATGAAAAAAGTACTGATCCAGATGTTAACCATAAAATTATTTATGATATTTATTGATTGTTTCATTAGTTAATAACCTTCCGATCCGTCCTAAATGATAATCCTACTTCACGTTTTGTTTGTCCAAAAAAGTTAGTCTCGTTTTTAAAATGAAGGCTTCAAAATTTACGGTATAATCTTAAAATGTTTGAAAAGTCAAATGAAACTATCATTTTGAAACAGAGAGAGTACGTCCAAAACCCCGGTCCAATAGTAAATATATATATTATGCAACAATAAATTTTGAAATTTTAAATGAGACTATCATTTTAAAATTCCTTGACGTCTCCTGCAAGGCACAATAAACTCTGATACCACGTGAACTCAAAAATCAAGTTTGCTACGTAAACATCACGCACTTGCCCATTTAACCTAAAGTGCTTGTGCTCATTGGGCTTAAACGTTTATAGTAAATCACTTTTTCAGGGCTTGGGCAGTTACATAACATCAGGGGCGGAGCCAGGAATTGGCCTAGAGGGGGGGGGGGCAAGATTACACGGGGGTTCGGGGGCAGCGGCCCCGAAAAAAAAAAAAATTGGGTCGGACAAGTAAAAAATGGGTCGGATCCATGAAATACAATGTATTTTAGTTAACAAAAATGATAAAAGTAAATAATTAAACTTGGGATAATAGGAAGAAAGACCAAAAACAAAAAAAAAAATGTGAAAAGCCTAACGAATTAATTAAGATTGAAAAAATGTGAGGAAATTAGGAGAAAGAGAAAAACAAAACTGTTAAGAGAAAGAATAGCAAAGATGGAAGACAAAATTAATTGAAAATGTAGGTAGCAGGGTTCGAACATGGATATGAAAGGAAACACCAAAGGCTTTAACTTCACCCCTTCTACCGCTGAACCACACCACTCACTGGTGTTAATCTTGAAGTTAATTATATATATACATATATAACAAAAATATGGCGGGGGCAAAAAAAAAAATTTCCACTGCATTTCCGCGGGGGGGCGAGTGCCCCCACCTGCCCCCCTGGATCCGCCCCTGCATAACATGATCAAGACCATGATCACTTCGCCTTTCAACACTACAAGAAAAAGGATCATTTACGGTGGATTTTAACCGCCGTAAATAAAACGCGCCCCGTCGTATATGTCATTTACGGCGAACTATCTGCCGTATATAGTCCATCGTATAAAACATCGCCGTATATAGTATTTACGGCGGATGGATATGGGCACATCTATTTATATCAAACCTTAATACAAACTCTTGTAGGGTAAAAAGCTGTTTAATTACTTGAATCTTTACAATCTTTGTGAAGGGAAAATTGTGAAATTTATTTTCATATGTGAATCTTTAACTTAAACCATGCAAGTGATGGGAGTAATTGGATAAGAAATGCAGAAGGATATTCATGTGAGAGAGAGAGAGAGAGAGAGAGAGATGTTATGAAGTGAACTGGGATGGGGAAGTGTTCTTAGAGTGAGGTGAAAGGTGTGGACACTGTGGTCCATTAGCATGGTTCAGTAACAGCAATACCAACAACAACAACATCAACAACAATAACAGTAACAGCAATATCAACAACAACAACAGTAACAGCAACAACAACTCACAACACCAAGAACAAAAAAAAAACCAGAAATTAAAAGTAAATTAGAAAAGGAGAAATAAATGTATACCTGATTGTTGTTGATCGAAGAAATCCACGCTCAATTTCACTGGCCGGAGGAAAGAGAGAGAGAAATAGAAGGTCGATTTCAATAATCCACCACACCAAGAACAACAAAAACTAAAAATTAAAAGTAAACACGAATTCTTACCTGCTGATTTGGTCACCGGCGTCGAAAATTCGTGCCCTAGCTGAGGAGAGAAAGAGAGACTGCTGAGATACAGAGATAGCGCGAAAATGAATAGGAAAATTTGGATTTCCCGGTATTTAATAACATTTACGGCGGATATTGTACACCGCCGTAAATATTGTGTATTATTTACGGCGGACGCGTGTCAACCGCCGATAATAAGTACCTATATATGGCGGATACTGATATACCGCCGTATATAACTTCGATCTCATATGCGTATATGCCAAATGTACGTACATAACTTATTTACGGCGGCATAGACCGCCGTATATATTAGTTATATACGGCGGTATGCACAACCGCCGTATATATATAATATATACGGCGGACGCGTATCAACCGCCGTATATAACTAATATATACGGCGGTCGCGTATCACCCGCCGTAAATGAGTGTCGTAAATAGCCTGCTTTCTTGTAGTGCAAGATTGTCTAGAGAATGAAAATGCATAGGGTTATTCTATTTACAAAATGCAAATTCTATTTGTACAAAGTCATTAATTAGTCTTTCTTGGTATTTGAAAACTACTTTGAATAGTTTGTCTTGGTTTTTAAGCCATTAATTAGTCTTTCTTGGTATTTGAGAACTAGCAGCCACTGTCTGTCTTGGTATTTGAGAACTAGCAGCCACTCCATCCACTCTATCGTATTGTGCCTTTGAATAGTCTGTCTTGATTTTTGTCTTTTTGGACTATTATTTTGATTTATGACAAAAACAATTTTCAAAGAAAAGTGTCAATTTCCAACCTTTACACAGTCTTGAAAAGTAAAAATTGTTTTGGACTATTAGTTTGTCTTTAAAAAAAACTGTCAAAAAACAATTTTCAAAGCAAAAATTAATTATATAAAATTAAAACAATTTTAAATCTCAATGCAACAAATTATTTAAGTACACACATATATATATATATATATATATATATATATATATATATATATATATATATATATATATATATATATATATATATATATATATTGTACTTCATTGTTTTTATCAGATATGTAAGATTTTTCTCTCTATCACAAAACTTTGCCAAAAACTAAAGCTTAAATTTCAAAATGAATGATTGGAGTGAAGATCAATTAGAGTCAAGTGATGAATTAAAGTCAAGTGATAAGGTTTGCTTTTAACTTACTATACAATTTCCTATTATTAATTTATAAAGATCTCGAATTTATTCTTATATTGTATACATTTATATGTGCTTATTTAGGAGGACGACATTTGCGGAAACGAAACTCAACGTGATAAAAATGAAAATGAATTCAACGTCAATGTCACATACAGATTTGCAATCGATGAGGTAATTATTACCATATTTTGTTGATTAACTCTCATTTTTCTTTACAATTATGTGCTTATTTTGTTTGTGTCATTCTAAACATCACACTTTGTTTAAATTTGATAAAAGAAAATAAATGAACCAAATACTAGTTTGGGGATATTGAATGCGTATCTAAAGAACAATGATTAAGTTGTAAAAAATAGTTAAAACCAAAGCATAAAACTTTTATGAAACTCACTTCTAAAATTAATATTCAATTTTTTTTTTTTCATTTTAAATTAATAAATTTTGAACAATAATTATGGTTTAATCTAAGATGAGAGGGGAGGGGTGGGTGTTTATTCCAATATTATTCATCTCAACATAAATTTAATTACAGGTATAAAAATAAAGTAAAATCAATTAACTAAATAAGCCTAAAAATTAAATTGGTTATTATTTAAAAAAAACAAAAACAATAGATTTAAAAAAAAAGTAGAAAGAGATCTAATACTTGAAAATAATAGTGAAATTTGAATTAAATCAAAATCTATTTTATCAAAGTTGTTCTTCTTGAAACAAGAAGAACCTGAAAACTAAAGAAAAGGATAACAAGGCTTAGTAATAAACCATGATCCTCCATAAAGTTTCATGTAATTTCAATACATTCATAAAGTATAATATCAAAATCTTCAAAGACATCAATTCCAGTTACAAGAAAAATTAGTTGAAGTTCTAGTACCTACTTTGTCAAGCTTGCTCTGATCACGGGTGTGACCATTTCCTTCTCTCCCTTCACTCTCCCAATACTTTTAATCATTCCAGCATCCTTCCTTGAAGGACCTTTTCCAGCAATATCATCCAAATCAACCACTGTCGATTCCCCTCCTTTTTCTCCCACTTCTTCATCATCACCATATTCATCTGCATCCAAATCAACCACTGTCGATTCCCCTCCAAATCAAATGCCTCATCCAGATCACCTTGATCTAGGAGGAAATAGTTCAATTCAAAACAGAAAGGACTAGAGAGTAAATTAAAAACAAACAAAAAAGATGAATGAACGGAATATTCTGTGATGGGCCGAGCCCAATACTTTGCTACGAGCCCAGAGGCCCAACGGGCCCATCAAAAGACCGACCACGAAGGAACAGATCAAGGCCTCGGGTCATGACCCGTCCAACATTGGTTGGCAGTCGTCGCCATTGAGCGACCAAGCCCATCCAAACGACGAGTCATTGTACCACTGAGGAAGGGATTAACTTCTAGCTCGTCGATATACCGAGAAGAGATCTTCGACAGTGAGCTAAGCTCATCTAACGACGAGCCTTCCCTCGGTGCGAACCAGCACTCGCCCAAGAGTGAGCGTCGTCACTGAACGATCAACTCTCTCTCGTCGAGTCACCCCTAGAAGAGACGACCCAACTGGACGGACAGCTCCAGGTCGTCTCTTCTATTAAGCTTCCTCAACAAGCTTGGTTAATTAGCTAATTTGGGAGAACGTCAAACCTGCTACAGTGCTTAGTTACACGTGCAATCATGCAAACAGTAATAACTCCAAAAGGTGTACAGGTTGACTTTCCCTTATAAGGCAAGCGCTTATCGGTGTCAGGTGTTGCAGTGTCCTTACATAGACGGACCAGTCCCAGCGTGACACGTGTACGCCTGGGAGATGGAGCTGATCCAACGGTTGGAGACCACCCAATCCAACGGCTCTGGTGAAAACCCTAACATCACTATTCCTACTATAAATAAGAGAGTAACAACATGGACACAGGTAATGCTTTATTGCATATTCACGTACCCACACACATTCCATATTTTTGCCACCATATTTCCAGTCCATAATCTTACTCTCACGCCGGAGGGGCTTGCCGGAAGACCCCCGGCGCAGTTTCACTATTATTTCTTGTTGTGTGCAGATCACAAGCTAGCTCATTCATTCGCTGGACCCAAAGAACTGAGCCCACCACGCTTTCCTGCGCGATCAGATTGGTTCCATTGCCGGGAAAGGTTGTCAGTGATCTTCAGCAAAAGAAATACAGTCAGAGAAGCCTGGAAAAAATGATGTCAGAGGGTCACACGGCCAGCAAGTCTACCGGAGATGAGGGCGTACCTCCACCTCAGCAAGAAAACCCTAGACCACCCTCTCCACCTAGGAACCCTAATCTAAGGGTTACCAGGTCACAAGGGGTGGTTGATGGTCAGTCTTCAAGCAACCGGAAGAAGAGAAAAAGTGCTGCTGCTTTGAGCGCCGGAGGAGACCTCCCATTTGGAAAAGGAGGCTTGAGACAACGGCAAGATATACGGGAGGCCCCTCCAACCCTAATCTCGACAGAGCAGCCTTCCTCGTCAAGAGAGCTAACGCCCTAAAAGAATTCCTGCAAATCCAAGACGAGCTCATTCACATGGCCGCTCCTCAAGCCCCGCAGGCATCCCACCAAACGGTCTCGTCCGGAGGAAGGAGAAGAAACTAGAGAGAGAATGCTGGTCGTCGTGAGGGGACTGCTGCCGAAAATGAGCGCGTGGTGCCACAGCTTGACCTAAGGGAACACCTTAATGAAAGACGAAGCCAAGGAGCCCCATCACAGCAGCGACGAGCTGAGGAAGCAGAGCCTCGTAGAGTTTTGGCCGTCGAGAATCCTGAAGCAAATCCGAACCAAATCGTCTGGGGTGGTCTAATGACACCGCCGTTTAGAATGAACGAGCACCTAGCCACAGAGAAAGAACTTGTACTCCACCCCGTTATGAACGAGAGCTTTCAAGATCCTATAGGCCGTCTCCACCACCCAGCTATAGGGAGCGATCCATCTCACGACGACCTGCTCCCACAGAGAGGCAACGGTCTAACACCATTGCCCGGGGGCCTCGTCAGGATAGGATCCCCCCAGCCGGCCCAATAGGAGAAGTGGACATGAGAGAGAGTTCTTGAGGTTGAAGCGTCAGGTGGAAGAATTGACGAACAAAAGGAACAAAATGGACAGCGACGACTCTGACGACGATGGCGACACTATGAATCCCCTCGCACCACTGGATGTTGGAAAGCAGGACCCAGGAACCCGGCTTCAAGCTACCCGACCTGAAACAATACAACGGCTCTACCGGCGCCATCGACCACATCTGACACCTTGAGGCACGAGATGTACGTAGTGGCAAAAGCCTGTGGCTACGACGACGTCATGTGTAAGGCTCTTACGAGCATTGGTCGGCCTGCTCGAGGTGGTTTAGAAGCCTACCGAAGGGAGTATTGAATCATGGAAACAAATGAGAAAGAAGTTTTAGGAAGGTTTGCTACGGCGGGAGATGCGTCGTAAGGCTGTCAACGACTTAACCAATATCTCCCAAAGGAGCAGCTGAAAGCTCGATGAGTTACTTCAAAAGATTCAAGAAATTGGTGGATCAAATTGATGAGGACCTAAGCGACGGGGAGATAATAAGTTGTTTGGACATGATGTCGTTTCCTCTACTCTAGACTACGAGCTTCAAGTAGGCCAGGCCAAGTCAGTGAAGACCTCTATGCCCGAGGCGTGCGCGTCGCCGCGAGGCGAAGAAAGGAAGTTGCAAAGAGAGGGAAAGGTCTTCGACGAGGTTGAAGCGACAAAATCCAAGAAGGATAAGGTCGGAGAGAAAGGAAAGAACAAAGTGAAAGCAGAAAAAGTCCCGGAGTCGTACACTCCGCTTACCGTGTCTAGAGCAGAAATTTTGAGCAACGTTGATTTTGGCCGAGCACCAAAAATGAACCCGAACGGGAAGGGAAAGAAAAACATGAACAAATATTGTGAATACCACAGAGACAAAGGCCATGATACCGAGGAATGTTTCAGCTTGAAAAAGATCATTCAGAGATGGATCGACGATGGACGACTTGGGGAATATGTAAGGAAGGATCGTCAGGTGGCCAACACAGAGCTGCTAACTGACGACCCTCCACGAGAGGAATCCAAGAATGGTGTTAGTAATCTACGAGGAGACGAGCAAGAATCAGATTAAGAGCGCCATCTACCATCGAAGAAGGCCCCACATGTCCCCCAAAATCGGAAACTCCAAACGACGTGATAAGTTTCTTTCCTACGAGTTTGCCCGGCCCAATCCATTAGCTCGTCAACAAACTCTAGTCATACCTGGTTTCATCGATAACTGCGAATCAAGGGGAATTTTGATCAATACGGGAGCGGCAAAAGACATCTTGTTTTACAACGTCTACCAGAGAATGGGTCTACCTGATAGCCGTCTAAGTCCTTACTTAGGTCGTCTAGAAGGATTCACCAATCACCGAGTAGATTCAAAAGGCCAGATCGACCTTCCAGTTGACATCGGGGAACACCCATTGAGAACAATCAAGACTGTAACTTTTATTGTGATCGACGTCGTCAGTGACTATCACGCAATCCTTGGCCAACCTGGTCAATCCGCTTTGGGGATCGTCGCCTCAGTTCCCCACCAACGAATCAAATTTCCTTCCCGTGCCGGAGTGGGATGTGTGTTGGGGACGACCCCAGAATTCCTAGAGCACGTGCTGAAGGCAAAACGGACCATTGAAATCGACGATCCAGATCACATCGTGAAGCTCTCTAAAACTGTCAAGCAAACGACGACCTCGTACGCCGGCATCTCGACAATCAAGTGTATAGACGACCCCGAGGTCTTTGTGAAAATATTCATGGACGACCAAGCTGCAAAGCCACAACTTTTGGTCGCCCAAGAATCGGGGGCCGAGTTGGATAAATTGATTGACGACGAGGTACCAGATCTGACACCTGAAGCAAGAAGGAAAATTAAAGAGATCGTCATTGAATCCATGGACTTTAGGGACGACGCCCCTGAGATGACGCCAGCCGATGAGCTAATTGAGCTGGTCATTAACCACGACTATCGAGCAGAAAATCAAGCTGGGGTCTCGATTACGCCGAGGAGAGGGGAAGAGATAATCTCCCTACTCAAACAGAACCTCGATGTTTTTGCTTGGAAGGTGGAAGATATGAAGGGGATCAGAGAGGACGTGGCAGTTCATAAGCTTGGAGTGAACCCCACCATGAAATTCAAAGAGCAAAGGTGTCGAGTTTTTTCAACTGAAAAAGAAATTGCTATAAAGCAAGAGATTGAGAAGTTCTTTGAGAAATAGGAATTATTGTGAGTATTTGGGTTCACAACTTGGGCAAGCTAACGTGGTCCTTGTGAAAAAACCAAATGGAAAATGGAGGCTCTGTGTCGACTTTACCGATCTAAACTTGGCGTGCCTCAAGGACAGTTACCCTTTGCCCCGAATTGACAAGCTCGTCGATTCTGTGGCCGGTCACACTACTTTGAGCTTTCTTGATGCTTATTCTGGCTACCACCAAATCAAGATAACTGAAGAAGACATTCCGAAGACGGCCTTTCAGGCTGCAGGGGGAACTTATTGTTATACGAAGATGCCTTTTGGGCTTAAGAACGCCGGAGCCACGTACCAAAGGATGATCAACAAGGTATTCAAGGAACAGATCGGCGACAACCTGGAAGCATATGTTGATGACATGGTCGTCAAAAGTAGAAAGAGAAAGCATGTCGACGACCTACAGCAAACATTCTCCAATCTTCGAGCAAACGACATGGTCCTCAATCCGGCTAAGTGCGTCTTTGGAGTTGCAGCAGGAAAGTTCTTAGGATTCATGCTCTCACAGCGGGGAATCGAAGCCAATCTTGAGAAAATCAAGGCTTTGATCGACATGGCAGAGCCTACAAGCATTAAGGAGGTTCAGCGTTTGAATGGACGAGTAGCGGCCCTAGGTCGTTTTATTGCCAAGTCCGCCGAGAGATCGCTTCCATTTTTTAAAGCTCTCCGAGGTGCTAAGGACTTTAAATGGACAAATGAATGTTCCCAGTCGTTCAATCAGTGAAAGAGTATCTTGGCTCCCCACTCCTCCAAAGCCCCGTAGCAGGTGAAGACCTTTATGTTTACCTCTCGGCGGGTGACAAAGCCGTAGCCGCCGTGTTGGTTAGGGAGGAAGGTGGAACACAGAGGCCGGTTTACTATGTTAGTAAAGCTTTGACGGATGTAGAAACCCGCTATTTCAACGCGGAGAAGATCGCTTACGCTCTCGTCATCATAGCACGAAAGCTACGAGCATACTTCTCTGCTCATCCCATCGTTGTTTACACCGACGCCCCATTGCACAAGATATTGCATCGCCACTGAGAGCTACGGTCGTCTACTCAATTGGAGCATCGGCGACGAGTTTGACATTCGCTACGTGGCTAGAAGGCTTTGCGAGGCACAAACCACAGCGAGACTTCCTAGTTGAAACGTCATTCTGGCAACGACGGCGATCAAGGCGCGAGAAGAAAGTGAGAGCGAGGAAAGGAAGTCGGCGACCGACCAGCGGAGTTGATTTTGCCTATGGGATGTTGGAAGATCTATTCGAGGCAGGGTGACAACAAGAAATCTAAGCCAGGAGCGGGGATCGTTCTTGTCGAACCGAAGCGGAAGAGTCTTTGAGGAAGTGTTGAGATTCAAGTTCCAAGCATCAAACAATCAAGCGGAGTACGAAGCACTTATAGCCGCCATTGAATATGCCAAATGCTTTGGGGCCAACAAAATTGCTGCTTTTTGTGACTCCCAATTGATCGTGAACCAGGTCCGCGGTGACTACCAGGTCGTCGACTCAACCCTTCAGAAATACCGTACTTTGGTCGGTGAATTGATTCAAGGATTGGAATTTTGGGTCATACAGAGAATTGCTCGTGAAAACAACGAACACGCCGACTTACTCTCCAAGGCGCGATAGATCAACTCCACGAAGACGAGCATGGCCACCACTTGGCCTATCTTGATCAACCGACTTATGAGCGAGTAAAGATTATGTGCGTTGGAGTCGGTCAGAGGTGTTGGATCGGCGAAATTTGAAGCGTTCATTGAAAAAGACGAGTTGCCAAGCGACGAAGTTTTGGCAAGACAAGTAAGGAGAAAAGCGGCCAGATTCACGGTCGTAGAAGGAGAGCTCTACCGACGATTCATTACCAGGCCATTGCTGAAGTGCGTCCACCCAGACAAGGTCGTTCAATTGATTTTTGAGGTACATCAAGGAGAGTGTGGAGAGCCATCACGGGGCTCGTACATTGGCCGACAAGTTGATCACCGTAGGATACTCACGGCCCCGCCTCAGTGAAGATGCCAAAGCAGTTTGTGAGAAAATGTGATACACCGCGACGATTTGCCGACCTCCCCAAACTTTCGACAAGCGACAAACCCTGTCATGGCTGCTTGGCCATTTGATATGTGGGGTGTTGATCTAATTGGGCCTTTTCTCACGAGGCGAAGGGAGTCAAGTATGTGATTGTGGCGAGTTGACTACTTCTCAAAGTGGGTGGAGGCCAAGGCCTTAAACAAAATTGCGAAAACAATGCCACTAAGCTTCATCCATGATTCGATATGGTGTCGCTTTGGAATCCCAAGGGTAATTGTTTCGGACAACGACCTGCAATTCTCAAGGAAATTTGAACGAGAATTGAATAGAATGGGCGTCAAACACTCCAAGTCGTCCGTTGCCTATCCCCAAGGCAATGGACAAGCTGAAGCGGCGAACAAGCTCGTCTTATCTGCCTTATGTAAAAATCTCGAGGGGGCAGCGCACACAAGATGGTTGGACGAACTACCTTCGACACTGCAGGCGATCCGCACAACCACACAGGGGCCTACGGGAAACCCCATTGCTTTGGCTTATGGCTCGAGGCCATGGCTCCCGCCGAGCTTCGGCTTCCAACGAGCCGAGTTGCTCTCTACGATGTAGAAAAGAATATCCATAGCAGACGGAGTTGACACTGGACCTTGTCGACGAACGAAGATTGGACGCCCAACTAAGGATGGAAAATTACAAAAAGAAAACCAAGGCTTACCACGACAAGAAGGTGAAGAAAAAGGTTCTTTAAGGTCGGCGATCATGTTCTTAGAAAGATTGAAGCGACGGGACTCAAAGCCCGTCAAAACAAACTCTCCCTCCCAAGCCAGGGAAGGACCATACATCGTCACGACGTGGTGGAGAAGGAACCTACGCCTAAATTAAGCCAAACGGTGAACATCTTAAGCATCCATGGCATACCAATCACCTTATGAAGTACTACTTTTGAGACCGTCGCCGTCAACAACATCCAGCGCCCTCAGGGCATCCTATCTGTGGTTCTTAGTTAAAACTTTTTTTTGCAATTTTGTGTTCTGGAAGTCTGTATTTTGAAAGTTGTAAGGGATAATCTATAAATCCCAGAAGTCTTATAAATTGAGAATTGTCAATGTACGACCATCGACGAGTGTAATCAATAGAAACCCGTCATTTCTTTCAAACTGCGTCCATTACAAAATCAAACTTAGAAGAGGTGAAGCCTGACTTCGACCCTCACAACCACTTCGATCAAGTGTATAGATCAGTCAAAGCAAAGACTTTGGCACTAACACTCACTTTAGCCAAGTATAAAGGTTAGACGAAGCCAGACTTCGATGAACGCTATAACGGAATATGACGACTGCGTCCACGGAATCTTGCCTACGAGCAAGAAGCTAGGGACCTTCGTACTATTCCTACGAGCCTTTGAGAAGTTGAGAAAACACAAGGGCAAACAAGCGTCGGCCACGTTAAGACGACCTAAGTGCGAGTCAGTCACTAACGGCGACCATTCGCACTTGTCCTCAAACTTACTCGTTGAAACAAGTTATCACATGCTATCTACGTTAACACGAGATTAACTATGAGAGAAAACAAAGGCATTAAATAACTTAAACATAAAGCAAACATTGTACGTACGACCCCCTCTAAACAATGAGGAAAGCAGTAGACTACATTACAAAAATTAAAAATTGTTTTGGGACGATGTTTGGAACCCTGACCAAATCAAATGAAACATTGTTTAAGACAACCAAATCAAATTGGGACATTGTTTGGGACATTACAAAACATCTCAAATAAATCAATCACTGAGGGTCGGACGGGACTTCATCGGGATCGGGGCCGTCCTCAACAAAATGAGCATAATAGGCATCAAAGTTATTTGGGACGACGGCAGGAACAGGCCACTCTTCCTTCCCGAACTTGGCGTCATCTTCCCTAATAATAAGGAAGTCATTGGCGGTATAAGGAGACGAGGGGGTGAGGCAGAGTACGAGCCGTCGTCGTTATGCTCCTTCGGTACAAAGGTCAGCCAATTGTCGAACAGAGAGGAGGTCTTTCGTCGAAGGATCCGCCAAGAGCCGCCTTGCCATGTGCTTAGCCCCATCCTTGAAAAATCCACTAGCATGCGTAGTAATTACTTGGAGGCACTCAGCACTCTTCTTGAAGTCGTCGACGGCGTCGGCGGAGCTTGGGCCGGCTCGGCATCACGGCTCGTCTTCATCGCTTCCAATCTGAGCCGTCGCCTTACGAAGCTTGTTCTCACAAACGAAGACCATCTGAATAACTTTTGAGTCGGCTTCGGCTTTGGCCTTCCCTTCCTTGAGGGCATCCGCCTCCTTGAAAGATTGTCCTTCTCATTCACCAAAAGCTCGTGGGCAAGAGTAAGCTCACCGACATTGGTCTCGGCCTCCTTTAACCACGCTTTCAGCCGTCCCTTTCTCACCGACGGCCTTAATCCATTGCTCGTTGCTTCGTAGCTCGGCGTCAATGCACTCTACGTAATCCGACGCTTGATAGCATCCATCATCGACGCCATCTACAACAAAGACATAGTTAATACAAGTACAAAAGACGGGAAGAATGCCAAAAACACAAATTCAAAGTACCTCAGTCTGAATCAACCCAAAACGGGCATGAAAGGTCTCAGGAGAGAGCCTAGCTTCCTTCATACGACGAGTCAGGTCAACATCCCTAGCCCGTCTAGTCAAGGCCGCCCCCAGCAACAATGGATTACCATTCCTCAAGAGATAGGGAATACCAGTTATGGGGGAGGCCTTAGCGATCAAGGTCGCCATCTCTTTAGCCTTTGCCTTGCCCAAGACCGTTGAAGATGAGCCTGGAGCATCGGTTTGGGGAAAGGGGTGATCTGACGAGCTAGGAGGATCGATGAGATGACCTTTTCTCTTTTTGGAGGCACGAGCGTCGACCTCACGAAGTTCGGGGTTTGAATACGTACTCCACTTCAATATGCTCGGCCTCGTCGGCAATGGCCATTTGAGCTCTAGGCTTCCATACTTGAATCAATCTCCATCCCGGCCCGCTCTCTGGGCGCATCAGCGGTAGATTGACGACCTCCGGTGTTGAGTCCCTCAACGACGGGCTCCTCTCGATCATTGGGATGGCACGGCCCGGCGTCATTGGGGAGTTGCTCATTCCTCGTAAATCTGTTTCTCCCGACGATCCAAGTATGGCACGAGTCGCAGCCCTTTCCTTCTTCTTGGTGCCCTGTTGCTCGCTCGGATGGCCCCCGATCCATTATCCTTGCTTCAATTTTATCCACGTCGTCTTGGGTAAGAACTGCAAAATGACCAAGTAAAAGAGGTTAGTTTTACTCACGACGAGACAAGAGAATATCAAAATTGAAAAAATAGCAGGAGTTCAACCCCCATTCATTTCAAGGTTTTCACAGCATTCTTCAAGACGACCAGTTCGTGCCGTCGCACAATTCACACAATTGTCCTTAAAAGTAAACCCTTGATGAACAACCCAGTCGGGATAGCGAGCATCGAGCTTTATCTTCACCAAAGGTTCAGGCCCTATGGACGGCTTAGACATCATGCCGGCTCGGATGTATCTCCATTGTGAGGCCTCTACAGTGTCTTTGTACGAGACCCATCCAAGATCTAACAGCCTTGTCAATCTTTCCCTTCAGCTCGTCGGCCCACGGAGCTTGAAAGATATGCCTATCACTCTTGGCCGGTTTGTGGCCCTCTGGAAAAGGAAAGCGCCATCCCACTCGGCTTTCCACCAATATCAAGTGGTTCTCCCATCCATACACCTTATTTGGGATGTCCAAGAAAAATTCCGTGCGTTCGATCGAAGACACACTCACCGTCGTCTTCCCTTTGGAAGTATTCCGAGCCGTCCGGTAGTAGCGACGGAATACTTTGTTGCATGGCTCGTAGCCAAGGAATCTGCAGACGATGGCAAAGCCACACAAAATTCTGATGGTATTGGCACTGAGTTCCATGGGCACACAGGCCGAGTCCTCCAAGAATTCATTAATGAAGGGGTCTAGAGGCAACCTCAGGCCAAATTCAAATTGTTTGTAGAAGAAGGCCACCTTCTCCTTGCTAGTTAAAAGGGCCTGGCGACGGGGCTCGTACTCCGATAAGCTGAGATGCTCCAACTTATAGGTCGAAGCTTGGACTCTGTACGACTCTCGCAGAGCGTCGATCATTTGCTTCCCAACATCCGGCTTCCTGAGCTCGATCTTGGGTATAGCCCACTTCCCTCCTGCCCCACCTCCAAATTCACTATCGGTTGATCCCACTCGTACGAATGTGTGATAGGCTTTAGCTGCCTGGTTGCCCCTTGCACTTGTGCTCGGCTCGTTGGCTTCTGGGGCCGTATGGCTAGGACGCCCGTCGTGATCCATGTGTACAAAACAAGGAGAAAGAAAGGGGGAATCAGTCCTAACTTCCACAGACGACGATCTACCTAGGGGCGACCTAGATTCCCCTAAAACCAAATCCCTAAGTGAATCACGACGGGACAAATAGTAGTGGGTCTTGATGTGGTTGGGCAGGTCGTTCATCGACCTGAAGGGGGTTACCATTGGGTCTCCATCCTCAAAGTCACCTAGAGCCTCACCCTCTGGGAACCCCACAGGCTCGTCCTCAAGGTTGAACTTCACCAAGATTGAAGAACACTCAGACAGAGGAATCTCTCTCCAAACCCCCTTAGCACATTTATAAACTCTTTGATTTATCCCAAAACCAAACTTAACACCTCTCTCAAAGCTGATAGTTCTGGGTCCCATAACTCTAAGTTCCAAAGCCCCGAAGAAAACCCAGAAAGCGAAGAATAAATAAAGAAATTACCTGTTTCTGGGCTCGGAGATGGTTTTTCCGATGAGTTCGCCGGTGATAAATCGAAGAAGTTCCTAATCCAAGCTGCCGGATTATCTAACGATGGTGAAGCCAGAACAACCAATATCGCCGGAAAGCGTTCGCACGGTGGCCGGAATCCTTTCTTGCTACTCGCCGGAAATCGCCTCTTGCTGCTTTGCTCTCACTGATCAAAGGTGTGGAAAGTTCGAAATGAAGGAGGGAGGAGGTTTTTATATGTGAAGAAGATGGAGGGTTTATGCTTGGGAACCCAAACGGCGGAATGATGAGGGGCATTAAATACCCTCTGCAACTTTAGAGGCGAATGTCCCCTCAAAGGACACGTGTCAACCAAGGAAGAAATCCCAACCATCCACGTCATCAATACTGACGTCACCATATTTCAAAATTCAAACTGACGGTCGTACGGATTACCTTGGAGGGAAAATGACAACTCCTGGCCCGTCAAGACAACCATGAGTTGGGGGCCACTGAACGGAATATTCTGTGATGGGCCGAGCCCAGAGGCCCAACGGGCCCATCAAAACACCGACCACGAAGGAACAGATCAAGGCCTCGGGTCATGACCCGTCCAACATTGGTTGGCAGTCGTCGCCATTGAGCGACCAAGCCCATCCAAACGACGAGTCATTGTACCACTGAGGAAGGGATTAACTTCTAGCCCGTCGATATACCGAGAAGAGATCGTCGACAGTGAGCTAAGCTAAGCTCATCTAACGACGAGCCTTCCCTCGGCGCGAACCAGCACTCGCCCAAGAGTGAGCGTCGTCACTGAACGATCAACTCTCTCTCGTCGAGTCACCCCTCGAAGAGACGACCCAACCGGACGGACGGCCTGTGTTGTCTCTTCTATTAAGCTTCCTCAACAAGCTTGGTTAATTAGCTAATTTGGGAGAACGTCAGACCTGCTATAGTGCTTAGTTACACGTGCAATCATGCAAACAGTAATAACTCCAAAAGGTGTACAGGTTGACTTTCCCTTATAAGGCAACCGCTTATCGGTGTCGTGTGTTGTCCTTACATAGACGGACCAGTCCCAGCGTGACACGTGTATGCCTGGGAGATGGAGCTGATCCAACGGTTGGAGACCACCCAATCCAACGGCTCTGGTGAAAACCCTAACATCACTATTCCTACTATAAATAAGAGAGTAACAACATGGACACAGGTAATGCTTTATTGCATATTCACGTACCCACACACATTCCATATTTTTGCCACCATATTTCCAGTCCATAATCTTACTCTCACGCTGGAGGGGCTTGCCGGAAGACCCCCGGCGCAGTTTCACTGTTATTTCTTGTGGTGTGCAGATCACAAGCTAGCTCATTCATTCGCTGGACCCAAAGAACTGAGCCCACCACGCTTTCCTGCGCGATCAATGAACAAACTAGTATAATAAATTACCAGTTCCGACCGAGAACCTCACCGGCGCGATAACCGATGGTCATTTCGAAGACGGAATTGACATAAATGATGGGAGAATCCGGCTCCACGGCGTCAGAAAAGTTATGGGAAGAAGATTGAAACAATGAAGTAATTTTAGTGTGGGGGTGGTCTAGAGAGAGAAAAGTGATGCAAGGGAAAGGGGGGAGGCCAGAGAGGGTTTTAGATAAAGAGAAAAAAAAGAAAGAAAAGTTCTGGGGAGACGTGTGAGAGAGAAAAGAGGGATAAAAAATATACTCCCTCCGTCCCACTTCAATTGATACTTATTTCCTTTTTGGTTCGTCCCACTTCAATTGATACTTCCCAAAATGGAAAGGAATCTTCACTATTTACCCCACTCATTCTCTCTCTCCTATTTTACTTTTTCACTCACAACATTCTCTCTCCTAACTATTCCTCCCACTCATTCTCTCTCCTATTTAATTTTTCATACTCACAACATTTAACTTTTTCTCTTTCTTACATCACTTTTTCTTAATTCTCACACCCAAAAAGTTGGTCTCTATTGAAGTGGGACGGAGGGAGTATATATTTGAAAGTTAAAAACTATTTTTCAATTATGTTATTAAATTCTACTATTTTTTGAAGAAATAAAAAAATAGTTCATATTTTTTTGTTTGAACGAAAAGTTGTGTTATAAATTTCTAACAATTTAATACATTTTTTAAGGTGTTCAATACTTGGCAAAATTTGATTGATTGGGTGCACAATGTGGGATTTTCTCTTGGATATGTTATTGTCATCAAAAGATCAATAAATAGCTTATATGGATCTATTGTTCAATTTAAATGTGATCGTGATGGAATATATAAAAATAATAAAATCTCTAGTAGAAATATTGGCACAAAAAAAATTGGTTGCCCATTTGAATTGGAAGGAAGATGTATGCAAGAAGGTGATGGATGGAGGTTAAATATAATATGTGAAGAACACAATCATGATCCTGCTTTGAACTTGGAAGGTCATCCATATGCAAGGCGTTTGTCAGAAAATGAAGCTCGGATAGTTGAAGATTTGACAAAAAAAATTGTAAAACCACGGGCTATCTTGAGGACACTAAAGCAACAAAATGAAGGTAATGTGTCTACTGTCAAAACGATATACAATGAACGTCAAAAGCTTCGTGCGATGGAGAAAGCCGGTAGAACTCAAATGCAGGTTGTTTTGACATTTTTACATCAAAATGGCTATATTTTTTATAGCCCTACAAATGATACAACCAATGATTTAGAAGACTTATTTTTTGTCCATCCAAAATCATTGGAGATGTGGCGTGCATTTCCACGTGTATTGTTAATGGATGCGACATACAAGACAAACAGGTACAAGATGCCTCTCCTTGAAATTGTTGGCGTATCTTCAACTAACATGACATTCTGCATAGCATTTATTTTTATGCATGAAGAAAAAGAATCCAACTATGCGTGGGCTTTAAATTGTTTTAAATTGACAATGGATGAATGTACTGCTCCACGCGTTATCGTTACGGATAGAGAATTGGTTCTGATGAACACAGAAGAGGACATAACCTACTTAAATGACCTCTTGATTCTGACTCCATCTATCCCTAAAGAATGTCCTTTAAAAAAAAAAACTGGTCATAAATGAACTTTTGCCTGTATTTGTTTTTCACTATTCTTACTAGCAAAATTAAGAGTTTAGAAATTGAATAACATGAATATTTATGCATCTTTGTCATTGAATTTTACAAAAAAGTAGAATTTTTGGGAATGTCCCTTAAGCGAAAAGTAGACATTCTTTTAGGGACGGAAGGAGTACATTGTTTTCTTACTCTTTAAAACTTGTGAAATCTGGCTTCTATCAATTTAGACTCACAAGAGGAGCCCCCCCTATCGAGCACCTATCAAGGTTGATGATGAGATCTGAAACAGCTATCCCGAGCAATTGAATTACCACAAGATGTGATTGACATTGGGAAAGAGCTGCGAAAGAATGGGATGAAACCTGCAACAAACACTGCAAATAGGAGAGCTATGCACAGATTCATGGCAATGAAGCAGTACTTACACTGAATTAAAGACATACCAATTGTGTCAAGCTTTATCTGTATTTAAACCCAGTCAAGGTTCAAATTTTCTTTTCTAGGATTGCCCCTAGAAGTTACTTAGTGAATCACTGTAATTAAATGTGCTCTTTTGGTGTATTTGAAATCTTTCCATGATCATGCATTTACTCTTCCCTTCAATGTCTGTTTCTTAGATAATGTTTCATTATGGAATTTAATTGCTTCAGAAGTAATTTTGTACCTTTTAGCCCCCCCCCCAAATTACTGGAAATAAGTGCTTGGATTAGATACCCATTATTGTCGGAGCATAACTAAAAAGAATAAAGTTACTTGTTTAATTTGTGTAGCAGAATTTATTCTTGCCAGAGCTACGAATCAGATGGTAAGTTGGGAAGCATTCAAATATCTTGGCTCAACTATTTCAATCTCAAAATAAATATCAAGCTACATTACATGAACAGGAGTTATGGAAGTTCTTATTTGTTCTCCCCCCCCCCTTTAGTGTATTATTGGCATTGCAATGCTTTTAATGGGATCACTTTTGTAATTAGGATTTTTCGAAGGGTGGTTTGTGGTAGCTAATGTAGCGGTAACAACAAAGCCCTAATCACAAAATGATATGGGGTCGACTACCATGAAACATCGTATAGACTTGTCGATGAGATGTGAGAAAACAATGAAAAAGTGGAAAGATGATAAATCACAATAGTAAAAAAAGGCTAAGAAGATGCTACTTTAATAAATAAAAAATATATATAATTATTATATACTTGCAAAACTAGATGTTTAAGAAGTGGATAGTTTGTATCAAAATAAATGAATAGTGGATAGTCAAAAAAAATATATACATTTTTGCCGATAAATCCTAAAAAAAATATATATTCTAAATTAATTTTTATATTTATAGTAACTCCTTTAATTTAATTTTTGCTATTTGTTACAGTTTTTTGGTCGTGCGTTTAACACACGGGTGCAGCACTAGTTAAAATAAAACATGTTCTTTCAAGACCTAAAACATTTGGCCAAAAAATTGTGGTTCTATCGATATTCAATATAAATTACTAGAAAAATATTGAAATTAAAATTATTACCACTCCTCTCATTAAATTCGTTCTATCTGAAAGTCTAAATTACAAAAAAAAAAAATTGCAATCAAAATTATTGTTTCTATAATTTAGTTTTATTTTTGGTTTTTTACTAAATATTATTAAAAAAATTATTCCAAGTAAAAGTCTAAATCACTAGATAAATATTTAAATCGAAAGTATTACTACTACTCCTCCCATTAAATTCAACTAGTTTTACACCCGTGCGTTAAACGCACGGATAAATAAATTTGAAAAATTAACTAAAAAGATATAAAAATAATAATTGTTTAAGAAAATATTGTCTTTTAAAAACAGAACATTATTTGAAAAATTTTTGCTTTAAGGAACTAATTAACTAACTAAATAAATAAAAAAATATTTTATTAAGTAATTATACCCATGAATATTAATTATTAAAATAGAAAATACTAATCATACTACTAACTAAAAGTTAATTTTATAATTCTTTGTATTAGCATTTTTTAAATATAGTTAAGTTTTATAACACGTTACTCATATTTACGAATATTAAAATATTTATCATTTAATTTTTAATTATAATTTATATTTATTTGAAAATACTATAATCAAATTTCATATAATGTTTGTCTTAGTTAGAAATTAAAAGATATACTCAATTCTTTTTAAAAAATAAACTTTATTCGAGCCGACTCAACATCGTTTAGAATTTTGTGAATGAGCTAAATCAATAATTTTAATATTTTGTCTTTTAATAACCTTTTCCATTGGTTAAAGAATAAAAAATCTAACAATATTTTATTTTAAAAAGAGCACTATAAATTGGATAATATTTAGAGGGAGTAAGTGTACTATTATAAGTTATTTTTAATGACTATCTGGAAGAAAATTTAAATTGCAACAATTTTTTTTACAGGATTTCTTATGATAATTCATAAAAGGTATAAAATGCTATGATAAACTTGTACAATTTTTATTTAGCAAATATCTCCTTTTAATAATGTAATAATTATGATTATAAAATAGTGTAATTATTGAATGTTTTGGAATTAATAAAAATGACTTTTCAAATTCTGATATAGTTTTGGAGGGAAAAAGTGTTTAGATCACTTGAGCCTTTATATATATATAGATCTGACATACTACTCCAATTTAACATAGAAAAAAATATTTTTATTTTTACATAGATTAAAAAAAAAATTCTAGCTTGTAGACTACTTTTAGGATAGTGATTACAAAATTTTGAAAATTTCACTTTTAGTATAGTGATTACAAAATTTTAAAAAATTCATTATTGTTTAGTTTTTCTAGGTTGTTTACACAATTTTTTAATAAAAAAAATGTGCAAATAGTAGCACCCGATGTAATGTGCTAGCTGCAGCATGCATGAGGGGAGGCGCTCCAACAGTCTCTCTACTCTTTGTATTTAAACTCTTATCTCATTTCGAAACATTTTATCATTCAGATCTCGAAAGAGGGTGAAAATTCACACAAGAGCGGAGGAAAGAAACAGGTCGAATTTGAGTCCGAAAGAATGATGAACAAACTTGGTCCTGCAGGAGATAAGAGTGGAGGAAAGAAATGGAAGGAAAAAGGCTGCACTGAAATCTCCCAAATCTTCATTTGGTATGATGATATGAGTATCATTTCAATTCAATTCCAGTACGTCGAGAATGGGAGCTTGCTCCTCTCTCCCAAATTTGGCTCTGGTAACCCGATTCAATGCAGTTTTCAAGCAGTAAGTCTATTTATATTATTACATCCGTCACAAAATAAATGCCCAATAAAATTTCAGTTTTGCACTTTTTGAGATTTTTCGCGGCGCCAATGTATTATAACTGACTCACTTAAAAGTGACAGATTTGTTAGATAGTAAAACTGAATGTTTTGATAGGAAATATGACACTTTTAATAGTAACAAAAATGATTTTTTTTTTCTTTCAGGTAAAGTTCAACTATCCATCAGAGTATCTCGTCTCCCTTAGCGGCGAGACCAATCTTGGCATGATCACTTCCCTAACATTTGGCACTAATCAAGGAACATACGGTCCGTATGGCATTCAAAACCCACAAGGAAAAACGTTTCATTTTTGGATGGGAGAAGGCCAATTTGCTGGGTTTTATGGGACTGAGGAAGACAATATATGCTAATGACAATTGGAGTTTATTTCAAGCCAATCACAAGTCTGAAAATTTCTGGAAAAATATTGGTCATGTTTAAGAAGATGATGAATGATCTCTTTGCTGATTTTGCTAAATTTGGTCACTTATTTTCTCTGGAAGGGTTTTTGTTTGTGGTCTTGTTTGTGTTTGTATTTTGGTTGATGTATTAGATGATGTTTGGATTTCATTATCAAGGCTGTTTTTTAATTTAGGAATACAGTATTTATTTTTTCGAATCGGAAAACCTGATAAATTTGATATAAGTTGGGTACTAACATCCAAATGGACCAAACCCAAGTACAAATCTTCATAAACTTTCAAACGACTTGAGATGCATCTTCAAGTTCAACTTCATTAACAGCTTGGGTAAGTTCACTGAGAGTTGATGCAGCCTTTAAGTACACTCCAATGGAATTTAATTTCCAACTAGTTTTACACCCGTGCGTTAAACGCACGGATAAATAAATTTGAAAAATTAACTAAAAAGATATAAAAATAATAATAATTTAAGAAAATATAATTTTAAAATATTTATTTCAACAAAAATATGTCATTGTATTAATTCAATAATATTACACATATAACTAACAAATTGAATTGTACATATTGAAATACAAAATTATTAGTGAAATATTCACCTTTATATTCAATATCAATACCATGTATCAAAGTTTTAAAATGTTTATAAAGGAAGTGACATTAACATCACTTGATCACTTTTTTTTACAAATATTGTCTTTTAAAAGAAGAACATTAATTGATAAATTTGTGCTTTAAAGAACTAACTAACTAACTAAATAAATAAATAATAAAAATATTTTATTAAGTAATTACACCCATGAATATTGAAATAGAAAATACTAATCATACTACTAACTAAAAGTTAATTTTATAATTCTATGGATTATCATATTTTTTTAAATATAGTTAAGTTTTATAACATGTTACTCATATTTATGAATATTAAAATATTTATCATTTAATTTATAATTATAATTTATATATATTTGAAAATACTATAATCAAATTTCATATAATGTTAGTCTTAGTTAGAAATTAAAAGATGTACTCCATTCTTAAAAAAAAAAAAAAACTTTATTAGAACTGACTCAATATCGTTTAGAATTTTGTGAATGAGCTAAATCAATAATTTTAATATTTTGTCTTTTAATAACCTCTTCCATTGGTTAAAGAATAAAAAATCTAATAATATTTTATTTTTGAATGAGCATTATAAATTGGATAATATTTAGAGGGAGTAAGTGCACTTTTATAAGTTATTTTTAATGACTAACCGGAAGAAAATTTAAATTGCAACAATTTTTTTACAAGATTTCTTATGATAATTCATAAAAGGTATAAAATGCTATGATAAACTTGTACAATTTTTATTTAGCAAATATCTCTTTTTAATAGTGTAATAATTATAGTTAAAAATAATGTAATTATTAAATGTATGGGAAGTAATGAAAATGACTTTTCAAATTCTGATATAGATATAAATATTCACAAGTCCCATGGAATCCACCAAATTGGTTATTCTGACCTAAATGATATTCGAACCTTTCATCGCCATAGCTAATGCTCCCAAACGGTCCATATGTCGCCTCGTTCGTTCCAAATTCAATCGAAGTTATTCCCCCTTTCATCGACAGAGGAAGGATTTGATGTGGGCAACCAATTAGTTCGCAGAATGTGGTGCAGAAATACAAAAACCTTGGATTAAAGACTAGTCCTAAATACAGCAGTCCATTTAGATACCCTTCCCCAGTCACAGACCTA
Organism: Adenophora triphylla var. japonica; assembly: GCA_022495995.1. NCBI lineage: Eukaryota > Viridiplantae > Streptophyta > Magnoliopsida > Asterales > Campanulaceae > Adenophora > Adenophora triphylla. The sequence goes on along the minus strand of JAFEMH010006215.1, from coordinate 54,382 downwards.
ACAGCCTCATCAATATCATATGGTAATGAATTAGGGGGAGAATCAGGAGTTCCAATAAAATCATTAATCCTAGAGGGACTAAAGTCTATCACCTGATCTCTCGCAAACACTTTCCCAAAATTAGGTGATCTATCAACACCTACATCCCGACTCAGATTTGCAAAAAATTCAAGCACAAGAGGTCTGGAATAGGGAATGGGGAAGTCTAATGAAAAGTTCAGACCCCCTTTCAGAGAAAAATGCAGTCAAACATAGTTTTTCAAAAATGGCAAGATTAATCCTCGTCTTTTCAACCACAAAAACTCGATGAAAATTGGTTGAGAAACGACTTTCAGCCTCGGGGGAGTAAAAGAGAGAGTTGTGTTTATGATTCAGGTTGTAGGGAGAAGAAGGAATACGAACAGCGGACTTACGTGACGTGGAGGAGGATTTGGAGACAGAGCTGCCACTTGCTTGAGCAGTTGTGTGCGCAGTTGTGCGCACAACAGCCAGTGCAGTTGGTTGCATAGGAGAGGTTTTTCTGGGCTTTTTCCGGCTGTGAATTTCTGTGTCACTCAATGTATCCTCAGTGCCTAGAGAGGCAGTAGCATCGCTTGAGTCATCGAATTGAGATGACGATCCCTCCTCTGTCATTGACGGAGCTACCATTTTCCTCGATGAATTCCTTATTTGTCTTTTCAGACTGCTCTCCCCCGAGGTGTAACCTGAACCCTAGCCGAATTTGTCTTTTTCGCCGGAGAATTCTTTTTTATCAATGTCACGATCGGCTGATCATCCTCATTGAACCCTTCAACAGGGGACAGCGCTTGAACAGGTGTTTCCTTGTCATCAGACGAGTCATGCAAGACTAATTTCCTTCTTGCACTGGCAGGTTTTGCCTGGGGGGTTTTGAAACCCTAGAACTCTTCTTGGGCCCAGCTGCGGCTTTAGCCCTTTGGAAAATAATAGACTTACCCGAGTCGATTAATCGATGAGACCGCTGTGACCCTAGCAATGGAGGAAGACGGGCGTTATGCACAGCCGAAAGGACAGCTTGATCTTCTACATCAATGGTCGTTTACTATTGGCCGAGGGCGCTTACATCCATAGCACGGTCAAATTGTGGCTCGTTGATCAAATCAGCCACTATGGCATTGCATTTGGTTATTTTCGAAGCAGCGGTAGACGATGGAGATGCCATGAGGAGTTTGCCTGCAAAATGTTATAAGAGGAGGGAGAAAATAGCTGGTAGAGAGAGAGAGAGAGAGAGAGAGAGAGATAAGTTGTGAGGAGATGTGTGATTAGACTTGTTTGAACTACTTAAAGCACAACACTTATGAGGGGTAATGATCACATACCTTGGAACTCGAAATACTAGATGAAGAAGGATAGGTGAACTGTGTGATGGTTTGAGTTGGTTACCCTTTTGACATTTCATTATCATAATGGATTAGGGATCAAAAATTTGAAAATACTTACCAGATTTTGTGACATGATTTTCTTTCCTTAATCGAAAAAGGAAACTTTCCTTGATTGATCAACATCACATATAGTCTCCTTTGACTGCTAGAGTTATCAAACACCTCATCACAAGCTTATCATTGAACACATTAGAAGTATTAGATCAAGAAACATTAGTCACAACAAAAATTTGATCATATATTTGCCAAGGATTTCGAATGACCTAGGTTTTTGTATTATGCCTATTATGAAGACAATGCACACACAGTGAGGATTTTAATCTCAATAAATTGCAACATGGTATGACTAGATCACATATTGACATAACTTGACCTATTAGAAATCAATGAGATGACCCTCAATCATGTAGCCTCTAGAATGTCTCCATATTTGGCATTGAATCAGTCAGTGAGAATGAGCTATTCACTCTCACACCATAGTGCTTGTCCAATTTTTTACCCCAAGTGATGCAACAATAAGATATTGGCATTGAGCACATGAGAGGAAGCTTCAAAATAAATGGAGGCAACTTGTTTTTCTCAATGACCTTAGATTAGACATCCACTCCATGATAATTTTCACAAGGAAGTTTTTAACAAGAGAATTTTATCACCAAGTTAGGAGGGGTCACATTCAAGAGTCGAATAGTGTCAATAGAGGAACATAGTCAAGTGATCACAATAGATAATCGTGCAATGCATGAATGCAGGAACAATATTTTTTTTTCTGTTTTCTGTAATATACAATTATACAGAGATGCAGACAGTTGTTTGCACAGTTGTGCCGTCATCTGTGATCACACAAATCGAGAGATTTCTTAAGGGAGGTAATTCTCTCAAAATCCAAAGTCTTGGTAAAGATATCAGCAAGTTGATCTGTTGTTCCAATATGTTCAAGAGTAATAATTCTTTATTCAACAAGATCTCTTATAAAGTGGTGCCTAATATCTATGTGCTTTGTACGGGAGTGTTGCACAGGATTTTTAGCAATATCTTTAGCACTCATGTTACCACAAAATACGGTTAGGGTTTCACTTTTCAATCTGTAATCCTTTATCATTTGGTTCATCCACAACAGTTGGGTACAACAACTACCTACTGCCACATATTCAGATTCAGCAGTAAATAAAGAAACACAGTTTTGTTTCTTACTAAACCAAGACACTAAATTATTCCCTAAATAGAAACACCCACCAGTGGTTCTCTTTCTATCATTCGTATTCCCAGCCCAGTCTGAATCACTAAATACCACCAAGTTTGTGTTGGTATATCTAGTATATCTTAACCCCAAATGAGTGGTACCCCCAACATATCTTATAATACGTTTCACAGCTTTTAAGTGGGATACTTTGGGGTTAGCTTGATACCTAGCACAAAGGCACACACGGAACATTATATCAGTTCTACTAGCTGTAAGATACATCAAGCTTCCTATCATACTCCTATAGAGGGTGTGATCAATACTTTCACCCTCCTCATCTTTACAAAGCTTTTGGGATGATCCCATAGGAGTTTTCAGGTGTCAGGCATTATCAAGCCCAAATTTCTTTACCAAATTCTTAGCATACTTGGATTGTGAAACTGACATTCCTTCTTTAGATTGGACAATTTGAAGACCAAGAAAGAATTTCAGTTCCCCAACCATACTCATTTCAAATGTGGATGTCATACTTTCAACAAACATTTCAAGTAATTCATTTGAAGTAGAACCAAAAACTATGTCATCCACGTAGATTTGAGCAACAAGCATGCCCTTTTATTTTCAAAACAAACAAAGTCTTATCAACCTCTTCTCTTTTAAAACCAAGTTGAATTAGGTGCTCAGTCAGTCTACCATACTAAGCTCGTATGGCTTGTTTAAGACCATAGAGTGTCTTTTTCAACTTATAAGCATGATTTGGTTTAGAGGGCTCCTCAAACCCTTTAGGTTGCTCAACAAAACCTTCCTCATTCAAAACACCATTTTGGAACGCACTCTTTACATCCATCAAAAGTAGAGTGATTTTCAAGTAGCATGCAATAGCTAGCAACAATCTGATAGACACAATGCGGGCTACAGGAGCAAAGGTTTCATCAAAATCCACCCCTTCAATTTGACTGTAGCCCTGAGCCACCAAACATGCTTTGTTCCTTGTTACATTTCCTTGTTCATCAGATTTATTCTTAAAGATCCATTTGGTCCCAATCACATTGACGTGAGAAGGCCTAGGAACTATGAACCAATCATCATTTTTCTCGAACTAGATTAATTCCTCTTGCATGGCATTAATCCAATTATCATCTTTCAAGGCTTCCATGACATTCTTTGGTTCATAATCAGCAACAAAAAAACACAAGTTTACCTGGTGGTACACAGATTGTACACATAACAAACCTACGAGGTCGTGGTAATTGATCTTTTTCCCTCGTGTTTTTATGCCTTCATCCACTTCCCCTATGACCTGGGATGTGGGATTATTCCATGTATTCTGAAAGGAATGTCCCTTTCTCTGCTTACATCATCTTCATCAGTTTCAGAATCTAAACCTTGGTCTTCATTTGTTTGACCACTTATGTTGTCAGTTGTTAGAACAACTGGTTGGACAACTATTTGCACAGCTGGTTGTTCTGCAATTTCATTCACATTTGCTGGATCAGATTTGTCATTAACTGGTTCTGGCTCCTTAGTGCAACCTGTAATATCATCCTCAACTATTTTGACGTTAAGATCAGTAGCATCATCAAAAACAACATTTATGGATTCCATGACAGATTTAGTTTTGAGATTATACACTCTATACGCTCTATTGTTAGTTGAGTATCCAATTAAATGACTTTGTCACTTTTGAAATCAAGCTTAGAGAGATACTCACAGTCATTTAAGAAGTAGCAAATACACCCAAAAACATGAAAGCATTGACCGTGGGTTTCTTTCCTAGTAGGATCTCATAGGGAGTCATGGTACTTCCAATTCTAAGAAAGACATGATTCCCTACATGACATACTGTGTTCGCAGCTTCTGCCCAAAAAATATTGGATAGATTTTTAGAACTTAACATATCTCTAGCCATTTCTTCTAATGTGCAATTTTTCCTTTCCGCTACCCCATTTATTGAGGGGTTTAGGGGGCTGAGAACTCGTGATTAATCCCCTTTGAATCGCAAAATAAAGAAAAAGTAGCATTTTCAAACTCAGTACCATGATCAGATCATATTCTAATGGATTTTAAACCATATAGGTTTTTGACCCTTTTGTACCAAATTTTAAACTCATCAATGGTGTTGGACTTTTCTTAAAAAAATTACCCATGTATATCTAGACACCTTGTGGTTCCACAGTTTTGAACCTTTTTATGACTTGATTTTGTTTATTTCCCTTTTTGACATGACCCACACATACTTAATTTCTTCAAGTCCAGTTTGGGAAAATCTTTTGCTGGCCCAAATCTAATTAACTCACTTATTTTTATTTCACTGGCATGAACAAGCTTTTGGTGCCTGATTGCAGCCTCATCCATTTTAGTGGAGAGACATGACAAGTTACTGTCAACCTTGTAGCCGTTGTCAAAGGATCGAATACTAGTTAAAACACACTCATTTTTATTATCAAAAACTTCACATCTGGACTTGTCGAATTTAACAAATAAGTCATCATCACATTGTTGACATATGCTTATCAGATTTTCCATAAGTCCTTCAAAATGTAGGACATTGTGTAACTTAGGCAAACATGATACATTCAACGTACCTTTACCTATGACTTTACTTGAGCTACTCTACCAAAGTTGACTTTCCCACCTTTGAATGGTGCGTAGTCACTGAAATTTTCACGTGCCCCAGTCATATGGCGAGAGCAGCCACTGTCAAAATACCAGGACCCATCTACACTACTCTTAAGAGACGTGAAAGCTACTTGACAGTTCATGGTTTCCTTTCATACCCAGCCAGTTTTTCTTCTAGCTTTAGGTTGTATACACTATTGTGTATTCAGTTGTGCACACAACTGTCTGCCCAAGTGTCCAGGCATGTTTCCAAAACCCAGATCCTGTTTTAATTTGTAGCAGTATGGTCGAATGTGACCTGGAGAAAAGCAATGATGACATACATACCTCCTTTTCATGTTTTGTTTGCTTGCATCATTATATTCAGGCTTATTTAAGGAGGCATTTTTTGCCTTTTGAAGTGCTTTTTCCTTATTTTACAAAAACGGTATCTCCAAAGTCAATTCCTACTTTTCCTTGATTCCCATTTTCAAAACTTCTTCTAACTTAGCTTTACCAGAGTTTAGCTTTGTTTGAGTTTCTGTTTCTTTCTCAAGATTTGTTTTCAATGTTTCACATTCCATATCTTTCTTTGTGAGTAAAACTTCTAACTTGGCTATAGAGTCCTTTTGAGAATCACTTTCTTTTTGACAAACTCTCAACTTCAGATTTTAATTTGAGATTTTCTGTAGTTAGTTTCTCATTTACCTGTTTAAATACCTTGAGTTGCTCCATTCGTTTGGTCCAATTAGTGTGGAGTTCAACATACGTATTGTGCAAGTCCTCATAGGTAGCACACTCTTCTTCTGATGGATCCTTGTTAATTTCACCAACAGTAGAAGAATTCAAGCAGGTATACACACTGTTCTCAGTTGTGTAGTCAGTTGTGTGGTAAGTTGTGCGATCAGAATATTGCACATCTTCCACATTTGAATCACTATCAGTCAAAGTGATCTGAGATGGATGCCATATAGACATATATTTGCAATCTGATCATCATCATCAGAATCACTCAAAGTCGCTAAGAAGCTCAATCCACGCTTTTTATGAGTATTAGCACACTCATTTGCGTAATGTCCGAAACCTTTGCAAGCCTTGCATTGAATAGAATCAATGGGCTTTTTTCCTTCAGATGCATGTTTCTTAGCAACGCTTTCCCTTTTGGATGATTCAATCGTGGAAGGATTTGAGGATGCCGAATTTGGAAACTTGGTGAATCGTTTCTTTTTCAACATGCTGTTGAATTTTTGAGTAATCAAGGCACACTCATCATCTCCCAGGTTTGACTCATCAATATCTTTGGACAGTTGGATAAGTTCCTGAGATACTTTGAGGTCACTTGAATGAGCAATTGAATTTGCTTTGCTAGCCTCTTGTACCCCAAGATTCAACTCAAAATTAGTCAGAATGCCCAAGAATGTATAAAGTCCAACAGTTTGGACATCATGTGTTTCCTCAATAACTGAAATTTTAATATTTACCTTTTCAGGGAGAGTTCTTAGTACTTTACTTACGAGTCTTGCGTTGGATATAGATTTACCCAAGGAATACGACTCGTTTTATATGTCCAAAATTTTGGCTGAGTACTTTTTTATGATTTCTTTCTCTCCCACCCTTAAAGTTTCAAACTTGGTCATTAAAGTCCTAAGTTTGGTTTTTCTAACACTAGTTGGTCCTTCACAGTGAAGTTGAAGAATGTCCCACGCAGTCTTGGCAACAGTTTGAGTAGAGAATAAACTATACATATGAGGATCCACATGGTCAGAGATTGCTCCCATGGCTTTGACATTATATTTTGCAAGAGCAATTTCCTCAAGTGTCCAAGTTTTTATGGGCTTAGGCCCGTAATTCTTCTCATCTTTGCCATCAGACATAGCAGGGGCAAGTTCAATCATGGGAAGAGTGTAGCCATTAATAAGACTAACCCAAGCACGATGATCAATATATTTAATGTGCATAATCATTTTGGCCTTTCAAATAGTATAGTTTGAAACATTTAGTGTAGGCGGCTTGTTATGACTATGGTTATGATGACAATCCATTGTGGCTACTTTCAAGGATCGATCTCAGTTGAGTCGAGTGAAGGCTCTGATACCAATTGAAAGATTTATAGCTCGGATTGTAACCAGTTGTGCACAGACTTGTGTGTACAGTTGTTCACACAAGTGTCAGTATAACAGAATAAACAACTTTTTTTTCAGAAAAATAACTAAATGTAAACTTAATATAAATGCAGCGGAATAATTAAAACTTTAGCAAGAACTTATTGCTGGAAACCTTTTCCTAAAAACACAACCTTGTTAGAGAACATGTCGTAAAGAAAACACTTACAATGAAAAGAAAATAATGAACTAAAGACCAAAACACGTTCTAACTTTTAGAATATTAAACACGAAAAACAATCTTGGAGGACCAAAGTCTCATCTTCAAGTTACAAAGACTACTCAAGGAATAAGCTCTCTAATGCTCTGTGTTTGCTCTCAGAAAATCCGTAGCATAGAATGGAGGAGGACGTTTCTTATATTTATAGACGAATACACAATCCTCGTTTGACAAGGACTCAATCTTCTTCTTGTCAATCCGGATCTCCTTTCCTTATCGCCAAGAGTCCTTCCTTTCTTGAGTCTTTACCTAAAATACAAACTCTATCTAAATATAGAAGTTAGCCGTTAGTTAATTTAAATATATATTTACATTTTATTTTCTAAACTATTTATGTAATAAGTATACACTGAACTTTTCTATTGTGTGCCCATGAGCACATGATAAGGATTAAAGATTCTATTGCAATGTGTGTCAAATTAATACTTGACACACATTACAATAGAATCTTTTAAAATTTCTCTTGTAATGTGTGTCAAGTATTAATTTGACACACATTATAAGAGAATCTTTAAAAGATTTATTCAAAGATTCTCTTGTAATGTGTGTCAAGTATTAATTTGACACACATTACAAGAAAATCTTTAATCCTTATCATGTGTCCATGGGCGCATAATAGAAAAGTCCCTAATTTAAATATCAGAATCACAAAGATTAAGTAAAAGATCTAAGAGTATTTTCATACTCTTTCGCGGTCCATATGTCGCCTCGTTCATCCTAAATTCAATCAAGTTATTCCCCCTTTCTCAAGGCATGAAATTAACTATAAATATTGTAAGAAAAAAAAAAGAAACATCAACGCCCAATACATGATTCCCCCCAAGGGGAATCAATGTGGTTTAATTCCTATCTTGGGTTTCAGGGTCCTTAGGAGTCCCCCGGGCACATCCATTCAGTTAAGGAAGCAGCATTGCTGGGCTTGCAACCTCAGTGTGGGGAGTTCAACTACCGCGTTGTAGGAGGGCTCCCTTGGGGCCAGGAGTATAAGGGGTGCTACCACCCTGGCTGCATTGGGCACATCCGCGATTTACCTCCGCCAGCATTACTGAGGGACCGGTACCTGGTGGTCCAGGATTGATCCGGCGAAGCTGGGGAACCTGGGTAATCAAAAAAAAAAAACTACAGCAGTAGTGATCGACTACTACAACTGCCTCTACTTGAGTTATTATAGGTCGCAATATAGTTCACGCACGCACGGTATGAAATTGTGGTGGACCCATAAAACCATGGGGATCAGAAAGGACTAAGGTGGCGTTTGTTTTTTTCTTCTTCCTCTTATTTGCCTCTGAATGCTTATTCATTCAGAGGTGGAGTAATTAAGTCCGTTTGTTTTTTTTTTTTTCGATTAAGACTTAACTGCCTCTTATTTGCCTCTTATTTTTAAGTGATAGATTTACCTCTTATAGCCTCTTATATATACTCCCTCCGTCCCAACCCAAAAGCCACAAATTTCCTTTTTGGGCGTCCCATTTAAAAAGGCACTTTCCCAAAAAGGAAACCTTAAATCACTATTCTCTCCACTCATTCTCTCTCCTACTTTACTTTTACACTCACAACATTCTCTTTCTTACATCACCTCCCACTCATTCTCTCTCCTATTTAATTTTTCATACTCACAACATTTAAACTTTTTCTCTTTCCTACATCACTTTCCTTAATTTGCGTTCCCTCTCCATTTTGTGGCTTTTGAGTTGGGACGGAGGGAGTATATATATATATATATATATATATATAATATAAAAAGAAATTGTGAAATTTAAAAAGAGATGAGAAAACAATGAAAAAAAGTTAAGAGATGATAACATAAAAAGAAATTGTGAAATTTAAAAAGATTTAAAAGAAGAAATAAGTGTAAAGAAAATCAAGAGAAATAGGATAACAAAAATATTTGTAAAGTGAAGTATGAGAGAGATAACTAATAAGGGTAATGTCTAATTGGCTCCAAGGGTTTAGGTCTGGTATGTTTTCATGCTTAAACTATGTGAATGACAAAGTCAATACCATTTGTTTACTGCAAGTGGTTTTTTTTAAAGCCTATTTTTTCTTAACTTGTTATCAGTCTGCATTACATAAATATAATGTAATAGTCTTAAGTTGAACTAAAGATTGACCTCTCATGCTTGGAATAGCATTCACAGATCACTTCAAATCAAGACTAAACTTAATTATACAACTTTTTTTGCCTTTCTTCATAATTGTTTTCTTTCCTTCTTCTTGTCTTTTCAGTGGTTAGTTAAAGTCTTGCGTATTATAAAAGCTTCTAGAGTGATTGAGCTGCTTCTTCTGCTAATTTAATATTTGTTGCTTCCACTTGAGTCTTATTCTATAAACCATCATAATTCTTTAAAGTTCACTTAATTAAATCAATCTAAACGATTATATTATAGTTTTTCCATTCAAAGTATGTTTTGCGTAGGCATGTTATATACTAAAAAAGTACTTGATTTACTTATAATTTTCTAAGTGATTAATATTATGTGTTTGTATATGTTAACAGTTCATTAAAGTAGTTATGGATAATACTTGGATTGCATTACGAAATCGGACTTCAAAGTCATATAAAGATGGGGTTGATGCTTTCCTAAGCTTTGCGTTTAGGGAGAAAGATACCGCGAGAGACGTGATTTACTGCCCGTGTAGCAAGTGTCGAAATCGTTATTACCTAAACCTTGAGATGGTAAAGATACATACAGAGATGCACGGCTTTGATAAACATTACACAAATTGGGATCATCATGGGGAGAACTTTTCACATGAATTGAATAGAAATTCTCATATTTCAGAGGAGGACATATTAGATGCTGCTACAAGAGTTGAGGTTATTGATGTAACCTCCAATATGGTATCGTTAGTCCAAGAGGGGGGGGGTTTCCACCAATATCTAATCAACAACAAACATATGATGAACCCATAAATAATGATGATGATGCTTTTGAAGATGCTTTTGATGATGTTATGGGGTCAAATGAAAATGTTAGAAAGTTTTATAGACGCTTAAAGGATGCCGAGAGCGAGTTGTATGAAAATTGTCCTCAAGGAGTAACATAACTCTCATTTGTTGTCGAGCTCTTGAATATAAAGCAGGTCAATAATATGACAAATAAAGCTATCACGCAAATCTTGATGTTCTTAAGAAAGATTTTCCCTTTAGCAAAAATTCCAAAATCTTATTATTTGGCTAATAAGCTAACTTCAGACTTGGGGTTCAAGTATGAGACTTGGGATGCATGTCCAAATAGCTGTATGCTATTTCGTAATGATGCAGAAAATCTAGAAATTTGTGAAATTTGCGGTGCATCTAGATATAAGAGCATTATTGAAAGTCAAAGTGGAATTGGGGGCGAAAATCAAGGTATAAGTGATGGTGCACCGGTTAAAAGAGTAGCTGAAAAATAAGTTAGGTATTGGCCTTTAAAGCTAAGATTGCAAAGACTCTTTTGGTGCTCTCGTACAGCTCCACTTATGAAATGGCATAAGGAAGAACGGATCGAGGATGGTGTGATGAGGCATCCAGCAGATTATGTTGCCTAGAAAAGATTTGATCAACGTTACCCATCTTTTGCTAGTGAAAGTCGAAACATTAGGCTTGGACTAGCAAGGTTTTAATCCTTTTGCAAATATGAGTGTCTCTCATAGTACTTGGCCTATTGTTGTCATACCTTATAACTTGCCCCCATGGTTATGTATGAAAGAGTCAAACTTCATCTTGTCTGTGCTCATTGATGGACCGAAAGGGCCTTTGGAAAATATTGATGTCTATCTCCAGCCACTCATAGAGGAGTTGAAAGAATTATGGGAGGCTGGGGTATCTACATATGATGTATCTACCAAAGAATTCTTCCAAATGAAAGCATCCTTGTTGTGGACAATTAATGATTTCCCTGCATATGCTAACTTATCTGGTTGGAGTACGAAGGGAGAATTTGCATGTCCTGTTTGCAACATAGATAGTCAGGCAACAAAATTGAGTAATTGTCGTAAATTTTGCTACTGAGGTCATCGCAGGTTTTTACCTACACGTCACCGGTTTAGAATCAAAAAATAGCTTTTGATGGCAAAGTAAATACTAGGCCAGCCCCTCATAAGCTCATAGGATCTGAGTTATTACAACAATTAAATGACTATGACATTGAAACTGTGTACAAGAAAGAAGATGTGCTCAGAAAGAGAAATAGGGAACAAAGAGAGAATGGGGCTGATAAAATACATAACTGGAAGAAGAAAAGCATCTTTTGGGAATTGCGATATTGGGAGCACAATGCAATTCGACATAATCTTGATGTTATGCATATTGAGAAAAATGTATGTGATAATGTCTTGTTTACATTGCTTGGTGTTAAGGGGAGAACAAAGGACACGCGAAAGCCAGGAAAGACCTAAGAGACATGAATATTAGGCATGAGTTACATCCTCATCCTCGAGGGGCAAATATAGACTATATACCAGCGACAGAGTTTACAATGACTAACAGAGAGAAGGAAATATTCTTAAAAGTGTTAAGAGATGTTAGAGTCCCTGATGGTTACTCGTCTAATATTTCACGATGTGTGCATGTTAAAGAACGAACTATTTGGGGACTTAAGAGCTATGACAATCATATTTTAATGCAACAATTACTTTCCATAGCTGCAAGAAGAGTTCTACCAAAGCACATTGTACAAGCATTGATTGAGTTGAGTAATTGTTTTGCAGTGTTATGCTCAAGTGTGAATACTTTGAATGATTTAGATAAATTTGAAGATCGCATGGCTCTTACTCTCTGTAGTCTTGAAAAGATATTTCCCCCAAGTTTCTTTGATGTCATGGAGCATTTGCCTATACATTTGGCAAATGTACGAGTAACCTTATGCTCTGATTATTTTCGTTTCACTTGTTTCGTGTGCTAATTAACTTTCGTACTTTATCCCCCGTTCTTCTGTTCATTCAACTTTCTGTTAACCTCTCTCGGGTCAAACTATTTTAAGCTTAAATTAAGCTTGCTTGGTCAATTCTCAATTTGTGTTTGAGTCAGTTAAGATGTGCAACCTTAATCCTTGAGCTAAACTGGACAATTCTCAGTTTGTGTTTGAGTCAGTTAAGATATGCAACCTTGAGTCAGTTAAGATATGCATATATATATATATATATATATATATATATATATGGATAATCATTATTTTATTTTTTATATGGTATATGTCAACTTTGTTGAAATTTTAGTAATAGACTATTTCTTGTCTTATAGATGAAACTGATGGTGATTCTACGAGTAAAAGAAAAGGTAGGGGCCAAGTACAGTTATGGGACGGGTGGGGAGATGCAAAGAAAATTATTGAATGGGACAAAGATAATAATTATTTAGATGAAAATGGTGCCAAGTTAGCAAGTCATCTTGGAAAATGTGCAAAAAATGGCAACTGGTTCCCATTACATTGGACTTCATGGGATGGAATGAAAAAGGAAGCTCTTGAAAATATTTGGAAAGATGTTAAGGTGAGCAATATTAAAAAGAATTTTTGTTTTTACTCAGATTAAAAACAACTGTTGTTGATGCTCCTCCTCCACCCCCTTTTCTCTTTATCAGTCTCTGTAAGTCAATGACAGCAATGACACTTAATTTTGATTTTCCTTGTTGCTGATATCCCTTTATTTCTAGTTAATTAAACATTCTTTAACTCTTTGTTTTGCAGGCAAACACCAATGCACCCGATGGATTTAAGAAGCTTTGCTTCAAAAAACTAAACAAGTCCTGGAAATCATTTAAGTACGAACTGAAGAAAAAGTACTTCACACCCTTCAAAGATGATCCTGAACATTGTTTTGTTGTACTTCCAGAAGTCCAACCCGATCAATGGTCAGAATTAGTGAGCTACTGGAGTATGGAATCGACACAAGTATGTAATTATTCATGAGTTCGTAGGAATTGATATATTTGTTTGTGAACATATTTTTCATATGACATTATTGATTTTTACAGGAAATTTCAATGCGAAACATGGACAATCGAGGTAACCTAAATGCCTATCCTCGAATTGGAAGGAATTCAATTCCAAATATTGTCCATAAGGCAAGTGTTGTTATGTTTACTAAAGTAGTTTACTTATTTTAATGAATTATTTTATAACTTAGCTAACTACTATCTTATTATTATTTTTGGCGCGCTGACAAATGGCTTAAAGGAAAGAAAATAATGAGCCTACAGATGGAATTAGCATATGGAGAGCAACTCGTGCCAAGAAAGGAAAATTCACCGAAGATGATGGAGCTGCCGGCATAAATGTATATCATGAATTATGCTTGATTTCTAACATTTATTGTCCTCATATCTATTTTTGTAGTCAATTTTTTTTTTTTGAATTCTGTTACAGGAACAATTTGAAAGACGCCTTGATGAGCTACCAGAAGAGGAAAAATATGATCCAGAGAAAAGGGAAAGGATTTTTGTAGATATAATCGGAAATGATGGACACGGACGAGTTCTGTGTGGTGGTGTGGGTACTAGATTAGGGTATACCTCGTCTGCAACATTGGATCGGACATCGCCTTCATCTATTCAGGAGTTTGAGGCTGGCCTTGCAAAATTAAGGGAAGAGCTTGCAGAACGTGATCGTCGTATTGCAGAGCGTGATCTAGAGTGTGATCTTCGTGATGCAGCACGTGACCGTTATGAGGAGGAGATAAGGAGTGAAATGGCTTCGTTGAAGGCTTTATTACAAGTTATTCAGCGATCTGCAATGGATTCTGAGGCTCGAGTTATTCAGGCATTTAATGCTGCAGGGATAAATTCAAATGGTTCAACTCCAATCCGCGGGAATTCAAGTGGCGGGTCAAACACCAGAAATCAGTTGATATAGAGGTACATGCTTTCTCTTCTATAATGTTGTTCCTTTTACTTTTCTTGTCATGGAGTCCTGTTTGGTTAATGCTGTATGAAGAACCAGTAGGATGTCAAAATTAGGTTAAGTTCAAAACCCTTTAGAATTAATCTTTTTTTCTAGTTTGGATAGAATGTCCTTTTTTTTGGTACAAATAGAATGTCACGTGCTCAGTTAATCTCGACTTGCTGACAGAACTGATGATGTGATCTGGTCATTTTTGGAAGTTTTTGTGGTTTCCATGTAATTGATACATGAGAAATTTGCGTACATGTTTGTTTAATGGTTCTTATCATTGTTATCAACAACGAGTACGAGGATGGGGATGATATTATCCGAAACCTTAGGGAGAACAACTGAAAATATCAGTCCACCTCCACAAGAACCGTCAGTATATACTTAAGTAACATCTGGAACCGCACATGTTCAATCTTTGGACACTTTCTTCATTCATTTCCTCTGCCAAATTCACAGCTCTCTCTCTCTCTCTCTCTTAGGGTTCGGAATCTCCCTAGTCCATCATCTTGAACTTCTTTTGGTATGTTCCAAAATTAATCCTCAATTATGTCATAATTCATGATTCAGTTGATTATAAATCTCAGTTTGATTGCATATATAGATCTGTTGATGCTCCGATCAAGTTGATTTAATTTACTTTGTAGTAGCTTCTTTTTATTGTGTGTGATTCTGATTTGTCTTTATAGGAAATGAGTTGTTAGGTTTTACATTCATTTTCATGGATTTAGTTGCTGAATTTTAAAAATAAAACTATCTATCTAAATGTTTATAATCAGTGTTTGTTATGTTCTTTGTTTATCAGTGTTTGATCCTCAGTTTTGCTCTTTTGGTCAAATGTTGAATTGTACTTGTTTACTGGATTATCTTATGATTTTTAGATCTTTAATACCATAAAGACCGGAATTTTTATGGTTGAATTTACGATGATGAATGTAGTCTCAGTTCTGGGTTGTATCCTAAACTTCGTTTCAATTTGTATAAGCTTGATCACTCCTAAAATTCATTGTCTTTGTGCCAATAGTAGGTATGAATGGAAGTTTCAGCTTTTTGGCTTGAAATTCTTTACTTTCTGGAGTTTTCTTTTTGATGGATGTTGAAAGATCAAGTATTCTTCATTCAACAGTTTTCATCATTCGTTCGGTTACTTATGTGCGGTTTTTATTTACTCAGGTTTCGTTGTTTGACTATGTTTGTGCCATTGTTTTCTGCTGTAGGACTTTGTTTTCATGATCATTTTTGGTTATTTGTAGGTTTAGAACTCGAAATTTTCTGATTAAACAAGTTGCTCGAGGTACGTTTCACCTTCAACTGTAGACAGTCTTGAGTTCACAATGAAAGATAAAAAATGTAGTAAGATTCACATATAAATAGGCATGATTCAGTTGTCAAGGAAATGTAGTTATCAATTCATTGAATTTACTTTGTAGTAGCTTCTTTTTATTGTGTGTGAAATTCATTGAATTCTCAGTTCCATTCTTCTGAATTCATGTATGTTTGCATCTAGAGATTGAGATTTAGTTTACTGTTCGGAATCTCTAAGCTCCTCTGCCCCATCCAACTACTTAGTTTTGTTACCATTTTCATGGATTTAGTTGCTGAATCTTTTTTTTTTTTTAGGTTTCATTCAATAGCAAGGACACGTGGATTTTATTGCAAGAATGTTATCAAGGAACAAACTTCTAGCGGAGCGGAGGCGAATTTTTCAATAGTATGCAATCTGGATTATTTGAACTAGTTGGAGACTTAATTATTTAGACTAGAGTATTTTTAATGGAAATTTGAGTAGTTCTACAGGATCTAGTTTTTTTTTTTTTTTTTGGCAAAGACCTATATTTGAATGATGTAGCTGATTAACTTTGTATTATTTGTTTAGTTTTCATTATAAGTACCTTGTTGAATTGATTATGGTTATTGTGTTAGTCCCTCCGTTCGAAGATAAATGTTCAAAAACATTTCAAATTTGCTTTTGATAATGAGTAAATTTGAGAAAAGAATGAACATTCAATTCATTTTGAGACGAATGGAGTAGTTCATTTTGATGATTAAGATTTATATTTTGGGATACAAGCTTGTTTGGGTCGTTGAAAGCCGACCTTAAATCTTTCCCTCCAAAATTATATTTTGCGCAAAATTACATCAGGGTCGGCGACGGATGTCCCTAATAATTTCCCGGGAAAAAAAATAAATTGGCGCTAAATTAATATTAGGGTCGGCAAGTCCGACCCTATTAACTCGTCCCAAAAAAAATTGGCTCCAAAATATTTACGCTAAATTAATTTTTAGGACGAAATCATGCCGTCTTTAATACATTATTGGGGACGGTGACGGGGGTCCCAGAGTTTTAGAGTCGCCTGTTATTACGGACCCCAAAGTCCCGTCCTTAAGGCCGACCTAAAAACCTTTAGGGATGGCAAATTGACCTTTAGGAAAGGTGACGGGCCGACCCTAATGATTATGTTTCTTGTAGTGTGTGGGTTGCATTTATTATATTGGGACTGAGAGCTTGAGGGAATCGTATGTGGTCACTATTCTGGCTAAATGGGTGTTTGGACGGGAAAGTGCTCTATATTGAATTTTTAACATGTTCTTTTTTTTTTTTTTTATGCTAAAACAACATTGTTTTAGAAATAGAAAGTGTAAAACATTGACATACTTTGCCTATACACTTATTTATAATTAGGTAGTTATTATTGTAAAAATATTTAATTGTCTAGATACTTGAAATATTTAAAGGGTAATTGAGTCTATTTAAAACATATTGATTGTTTTTCTTAGTCTTTTAATACGCATAAAACATTATAGAAATACTAGTATTTTAGGATGGAAAGATTATAATATTTTGTGACTATTGGCCCTGATAAATATTAAAAGGGCAAATACTAGAACACAAGAAATTTACAAAATGATGAATATAAAATGAGGTGGCGATATTTTATAGGTTATATCGATTGTGTACCCCCTATACTCTAATTATAAGAATCAATATCTTAACACTTCATTTTGTAAAGCAAAATTTATAAAAAAAATGTAACTTTATTATTTCCCTTATAGATGAGCATGAAGCCAAGAAAATTAAGTCATGTTTTGCACATATCACAGCCAAATTAAAACCACTCAATTTTCCAATAACTGAAGAACATTAGCAAGTTTAACACATAGCAAAACCAAATCAAAACAGACCCCCATGTCGTTATATTACAACAACAACCTTAAATTCTTAACCTAAATTCTCCTTCTTCACTTTCTGGACAGCGGCAATCTTCTTAATATAGACTCCAATGTACTCCACAGACTTACAATCACTAGAAACCAAGCCATGAAACCCACCAAACGTAGACAGCGGCCCTCCAAATTGATACTCAAACTCATCAGCATGGGTGACCAGCTTCCCAGATTTCACCCCAAATGGTCCATACTTACCTTTGTTTGTGCCAAACGTAATTGCTCCTAAAACTTTGTTATACAGGTTACGAAAGGTAAACTTGCCACTTACACTAGTAAGGAACTCCGCTGGATAATCAAGCATAACCTGTCCATCCACCTTTCTGTGTTAGTAAGTCGAATCACTAGAAAATTCAGATAAAAATTAATAAACTTAGATTTATCCACTATGCTTTACGGAATTGTTAAACATAATGCAAAATTATTTATCATGTTAAAAGTATTATTTGCAAAACAAATAATTCAAAAATATTTATAATTTATTTGGGGTTCTATAATTATTTAAATTATTATTATTTAATTAAAATAATAATCATAATTTGAAATTATTAATCAGGTAAAAAATATTGATAAAGTTAATAATTATATATAAAAAAAAAACCTATGGTTTGAAAGTGGTTTTTGTATACTATGTAAATATTGTTGGAATATTTGATATATGTGGTATGGAAGTTCATAGTCCTATGACCTTGGAGCTTCTTTGGACTGAACTGAATTTGGCTAAGGGGAAAAATCACGTCAAAGCTCTGCGCCGGAGAGCGGCCGCGCCAAGGCCAAGGGCGTCCGCGCTGGTTGGCAGAAAGTTCGACGTTAATTTGTTTAACGTGTGCGCGGCCGCGCTAAGGCCGACCGCGGTCGCGCTCGAGTCGGGCTGAGGTTTTTCCTGGGCCGAATTGCAGCAGTTTTTAAGTCTTATTAAGACTCTAAACCCTAATTTACCATACATATAAATACAATACCTCCTTCAGCCGATTTTACATGATTTATTGAAGAGAAAATCAATTCTCTTGCTTTACTTCATTGTTAAATTACTCACTGTTCGTAGAAATTCGTTCGTGAGATTCAAGGCGACTGAGATAGGACCGCCGGCAATTACCTACCTGTGTGCTCATCTTTCTTGGTACGTAATCCGTGATCGTTTTATCCTCGGAGAAATTTGCCTGTACCTGAGTTGCACCAATTGGGGGCAATATTTTCTCTTAGGACAGTCTTCCTAAGGCGACTCGATCAAATCACAATAAGTTTTTCTAATCGTCTGTTTACTTGTTTCTGTTTGTTTTCCTGATCCCCTTTCCTTGTTGTTGGTTTGCTATTGGCTTATTAATCGGTACGATCTTGACTTGATTAATAAATTCCCCTATTGTTGATTAAATTACTTATTTAATCTGTGGTGCTGTTAATTAATTTCCAACAGTCTAAGAGAAAATAATTTACTGAATCATGTCTGCTGGTACCTCTAGTTCTCCCTTTAAGTCCCTAGTTGACACTTCAGATCTTCCGGAGAAGTTCGCTGGAAAGAACTTCAAGCGTTGGTCTGAACGCATGAAGATCTGGCTGTCAATTAAGGGCATGTCTGGTATGCTGTCATCTCAATGTCCCGCTCTAAAAGCCGACGATACCGCTAGTGTGGCTGCTGTTAAACAGTGGAAGGAGCAGGACGATGTTGTTTGAGGATGCATTCTGTCAGCTTTGTCAAATGCACTCTTTGATGTCTATTGCTCTGCTCCTCTCACTGTTGCGTCACTATGGGAGTCGCTTTCCACAAAGTACAGCACCGATGACTCCGGTGTGGAAAAGTACCAAGTGGGTAAGTTCCTGAATTATCGCATGAGCGAGGGAAAGTCGGTTACCGACTAAGTGCACGAACTCCAAATCATTTTGCAATCGCTCAAGGATGCTGACATGGGACATCCTGAGAAGTTCGCTGTCATGGCTATTATTGAGAAGTTTCCTCGATCTTGGGGGGAATTCGGAATGACCCTCAAACATCGTTGTAAGTACCCAAATCCGGATCGTCAAAATCCGTCAGAAAGTTAACCGAAATCCGTTAACTGGCCCGCTCCAGGTTAATCGGAACTCGTTAAACTCCCCGTTGCCATGCCAACGAGACGTCCGGATCGCCCGTGCATCCCGACGTCGAAGCATACTTAACACGTGTCATCTCACGTAAAAGTATGGCTTTCACGAAAAACGCACTTTCCGGCACTTTCCGGGGGCATTTCAGACATTTTCCGGACTGTTATTTTAAAAAAAGGACAAAATCGGGACCGGGGAACGAACTCCCATGTAAAGGGTGAGTCACAGGACACGTGTCCTGCATGCCACAGCCCTCTCGTCACCTTTCAATCACAAATCAAGCTGAAAAGACCAAAATACCCCTAGAATTCAGTCAAAGTCCGGCCGGACTCCCTGTGCAAACTTTCTGAAATTGCCAGCAAGCCTCTCAGGATTCCAAAATACCCCAAAACCCTGGAAATTCAGTCCAAG
The DNA here is from genome assembly GCA_022495995.1 of Adenophora triphylla var. japonica. NCBI lineage: Eukaryota > Viridiplantae > Streptophyta > Magnoliopsida > Asterales > Campanulaceae > Adenophora > Adenophora triphylla. Next base: position 34,241 of record JAFEMH010006215.1, on the reverse strand, counting down.
TCCGTCCGGACTCCTACTGCAATTTTCACCTATAAATAGAAATGGCTGTCAAAGCCAAAATAAGGAACTTTTTACCCAAAAATTCACCTCCTCCACGGCCCAAACTGGTTTTCACCCCTTCCGAGCTCCCGTTTTGTCTCGATTCGCGTGAAACCTTCGTATTTCGATCAAATACGCCTCTTACAACTTCGAAACAACCTTTCGAACTACTCTTCGTGTCCCTTACACACCTTCCGAGCCAAAGGAGTCAACCCTAGCCATAGGTATAACTCCCTCTCTCTAAATCTCTCGTTCCGTCTCGGTTTATGCGCCAGTCGCTACAACTGTTTCGAACAACGTTATCAAAATGTAGACGCCTCCGTCTAACGGGGTCCGATACGTTTTAGCCCCTCGATCCTCTTCTCTTTCCGTAAGAGAAGTAATCACGGGTTAAAACGGCGTTCCGACCCCGTTCCGTTTACTTTTATGTCATTTACAATTCCGGATCGATCGATCCGTTGATCGTCATTTAATTTCTGTCATTTACAATTCCGAGCCGATTGGCCTCGTTGATCGTCATTTACAATTCCGAGTCGTTTGACTCGTCGATCGTCATTTACAATTCCAGATCGTTTGATTCCGTTGATACCGCACTTTAAATACTGTCATTTACGAAGTCCGACCCGTTTGGATCGTGATAGTATTTACTTTTCAAAGTCCGAGTCGCAACCCGATTCATTGATCGCATATCATTTAATACGCATTTTTCCATAAAAATCGTTAACAATGTAATGCCCGGTTCAAAACCGGAGTTCGTCCTTCGAACTCTCTTTCAAAACGCGCGAAATGACGTTCGGCCTCCGAACGCTCATCTTCAAACTAAAAGCCGCCATTTGACACTTCAAATCATTTAATACGCATTTTTCCCGTAAAAATCGTTAACAATGACACGCCCGGTTAAAAAAAAACGGAGTTCGACCTTCGAACTCCATTTCAACTCAAAATCGACGTTTGCCACGCAAACGCTCATTTCCGTCTCAAAATCGACGTTTGCCACGCAAACGCTCATTTCAACTCAAAATCGACGTTTGCCACGCAAATGCTCATTTCCGTCTCAAAATCGACGTTTGCCACGCAAACGCTCATTTCAACTCAAAATCGACGTTTGCCACGCAAACGCTCATTTCCGTCTCAAAATCGACGTTTGCCACGCAAACGCTCATTTCAACCCAAAATCGACGTTTGCCACGCAAATGTTCATTTCCGTCTCAAAATCGACGTTTGCCACGCAAACGCTCATTTCAAACTCAAAATCGACGTTTGCCACGCAAACGCTCATTTCAAACTCAAAACCGATGTTTGTCATTCAAACGCTCGTCTTTTCAAACAAAGTCACCTAATCAACGTTTGACATTCAAACCAAGATTAAGCTAGTCATTCAAGCCCCATTTCAAAAAAACACAAACACACACGTTTTCGAGAAAGGTAGAAAGACTCGTCATGCGAGGCATTTCGGGCGATCTCGTAATACTCTACCCGAAACGTAACGTGACCTCCGAACCTAACAATCTCTGGTACTAAAAAAGGTTTTTACTCATTTTTGCTACCAATAAAAATGATCCCCCGTTTTCAAAGCCTTTTCCTAAGTTTTTGCTACCAATAAAAACGACACCATTTTCTAAAGCCGTTTCTCAACGTTTGGGCTCAAAATACAAAAACCGCGTGGCGACTCCTCATTTTTTCCTTCCCATGAAGCGAGGTCTCAGACACCAACCCCCCGCGAAAGACAACCGCCTTTCGCATCGCGCGAAATCCGGGTAATTTCAGTTGGCGACTCCGCTGGGGAAAAGATACTTTTTTCAAAACTACCGTTGTTTTCTAAAAAGCCTTCCGTGGGTTAAACTTTCGTTTACCCTTCCTCGTTTTCGTGTGCGTGTGTTACTTTAAACCCCGAACGGTTTGTTTTTTCAAAGGCATTACATTGTCCACTTTTCAAAATCTTACCATGTTTGTGCATCCCCATTCATGTTTGATTTCCATGCTGTCTTTTGAACTGTGCATCATGAATTCTTTAAGACACATTCTGAAAAAAATCTCTGTTTTACTCAGAAAAAGAATTTTAGTGACCGCACACTACGCGCACTTGCTGCCTCGGAACACCGCACTTCACGTGCACTTGCTGCCTCGGTACACTGCACACTACAACCCCTAACTCGGGATGGCCTTATCAGTTGCACCCCGATTGGTCTTCCAGACACATTTTGGGGGCGCACGGGGTCGTCCCAAACATCCCATCCTAGCCCGTGTAAGCCATGCACTCTTTGTGTCACACTTTGTCCAAGACCCCGGTTGGTTTTTGGCTTAGCGCGTGCCATAAAGCCTAAGTGTATGTTTTTTTATGCCGGGCCCCGCTCCGAGTCAAGCTCGAGAGTTTGAGACCAAAGGTCGTTCCTGACCCGAAGTCTCGCGCTCTTCAGCCTTGACTTTAACGCGGAGCTCTGCCGAAAAATATACCCGAAGGTTCAATGTGACGCCGTGTCACCAAACCTCGTCATATGTACTGTGCCAGCCACAACTTGGCCAACGCCAAAAGCTAAGGTCTCTCGCACAAGCGAGTCAGGAGAGGTCATTGTAAGTGCTCCAATTTGAGTTGGTAGCTTTTTCGTTAGAAAATTAACGAAAGTTATAACATTACTAACATTTCTAACAATTCCTAACCTTTCTAACAAAGTAAGGGTAAAGTGGGCATTGCCATTTAAAGTTAAACCAAGAAAAGAATCTCAAAAAGCAAAAGAAATTGGAAAAATTCGAATTGGGCAAGTTGAAAAACAAACTGCTGGAATTTTCTGAAAATATTCCTCCTGTCCAAAAGCCAAGATCGTAGCGGATGAACAAAGTGCACGCTATCGAACCCATCCACGCGGATCTGATTGACACTCACAGTGTCCTATAAATTGAACCCTCCTCTCTCAGTTTACATAACACATTTTACACACAGAAGCTGCATTTTGGCAAAAAATAGAGAGAAAACAGTGGGAATCCTTAGATTGCCACCATTTTCTCTTGAACCTTTCCCAATTTCACTTCAACCATTCTCATATCACTCTTAAACACACCAAGCTCAAGCTTAAAACACTACTCAAGAGGAAGATTAGGGAGAAAACATAGAGGACTTAAGTGTTATCTACTTGTTTTCTCTTTGATCAACTCTATCATCAAACCCTAAACACATTCAAGCCTTGAATCCACCCAAACACAACTCCAAAACACCAAATCTTGATACTCCTCAAGTCAAACACCAAATCTTGATACTCCTCAAGTCAAATTCCAAGCCTAGGAAGATAGGGTGTCACCATTGGTAAAGCCCTCCTTCTCTAAACCCTAAAATTCCCTTTTAATCTCTTGTTCATCTTGTTCTTCTTATTTTGATTTGCTTTACGTCTAATTTAACTTAAGTCTTGACCTAAGATGGTCATCTTGAAGTTCATCTTCATGAATGACCATCTCAAAGGGTCCAAATTTTAAATCTCTAGTTGATTTGTCTCTTTAATTTCATCTCTACAAAATATCCCCTTTCCCTTTGCAAAGGACATGTTTAAACCCCATAAAATTCCCCAAGGATGACTTGAATATGATAACCACTTAACACAAAGTAGTGGAATCAAGTCTAGGGATGAAAATGGGGTGAACATAGATGCAAATCCCCCAAAAATCACATATACCCTCAAGAACATCTTGCTGTCCAGTAGCATTGTTCTGAGATCTCAGTCCATTTTCCTATTTTTTGGACATACAGAAACTTGGAATTTGGTGTTGACTACAAAACACTTTTTGTAGCCAACATCCAGATATTTCAAGACATATTTTTACTTTCTTTTTTGTGTGAGTAAAACTCCTTTTTTCAAATTTTCTTTTAAAGGTCAGTTCATCAGTTTCTGGAAATCCAGATTTCATATCTGAGATTTCCAGAAGGTTTTGACCCCTCAAATCATCTCAAAAATGAAAAGTTCTTTTACAGAAACTTTTTTTAAGGTGTTTTGAACATTTTTCATTCTCGGACTTTTCCCAGATTCTGGAGTTTTCAAGCCCTAAAGTCCATTTCAAAATTAAGTGTCCACTGCCTTTTTCATTCTGGCAGAAATGGTTTCCAACTTCCAAAAATATTTTGAGTACCAAAATTCAACCCAAAAATCACACCAAAAATCATGGGATCTGTCCAAGGTCTAATAAAGAATTCCCAATTTTTACTTTCTTCAGTTTCAACTTGTTTTGGCCAAAGTAACACACACACACACACACACACAAACAAATGATTTTGAATGTTTGGAAGACTCGTTTTACGAGGCATTCCGGGTGCACACTAACGTCCTTCCCGGCGTGTAACGTGACCTCCGAACCCAAATCTCTAATCTCGGGCATTTTTCAAAGTTTTGGCCCTTAAAACAAAAATGGCGTGGCGACTCCGTTCTTTTTCCGAGTTTTATTTGGTTTTTTCAAAGAAACGCAAAAAAATCGAATTTTTTCCCGCGAAATGGCGACACATCATCACAGTGGCGACTCCGCTGGGGAATAATTAAGCTTTTAAAAAAAAATGATATTTGGTATATTGGTGGAAACCATTAAACTTCCCGTTATCGCCTCCTAACACGAGTCGGGGATAAATTGTGGTCTAACAATCCCACGTACCGGTATCATCGCTTTCAAAAAAAAAAGAAAAAGCTTTTGAGGGTCAAGCTTCCGTCCCGGCTTTGAAAATAATTTGTTGTGTGTGTTGATTTTTGCACATTTTCGTGTTGTTTTGGCCGCTTCGGAAAAAGTCAAAATTTTGACTGCCGGAATCATGTCCCTAACTGTCGGAATGTTTGTGCTTATGTGCTTATGTGTTCATTAAATTTCAAAAAAAAAAAATTCAAAAAAAAGATTTTCAAAAAAAAAAGAAAATTTTCAAAAAAAAAAAATCATGCATCATATTTTTAAGACACATAAAAAAATTTATACTTTACTCAGAAAAAGAAAATAGACTGCTCGCACACTACGCGCACGTGACCATACACTGCACACTACGTCCCTAACCCGGGGAAATCCTTGTCGCGGCCCGTTTGGTCTTATTACGCCTCTCGGTGCAAGCACAGGACTACCCAAACATCCCATGGAGCCTCGTGTCGACCATGCACTTGTCCGTGACACACTTTGTCCGAGACCCGGTTGGTTTTTAGTTTGGTCTGTGTCATGCCCTGTCTGTGTATAGACCTTTCCTTTCAAGCCTTTGTCGGCATACCGACCCAATATCTTTCGGGGACCCTAATCAGTCGAAGTCATGCCGGTTTTCCGCCGCAGACTTTGACCAAGATATTGACCGGCGCCTTGACTTCGGCTCTGGATCGGCACAAATTATACACCGACTCCCAAAGATGACACTGAGTCATCAAGGATTAATGATTATTCCATGCCTAATTACGGCCTAATTGACGACAAGTCAAGATCAATTGTGGACATTCATCAGTCCAAATCATGCCGACTTTTCGTCGAGCCCTCGGACATGATCTTGACTTTTGACGTCAGCTTTGTCCGTAATTTACATCGAATGCTCGTTAAGACTCGATTACCCCCCAGACTTTTAGGATCGTTTTTCTTTCGGTCGGTGGGACCCGCTTGCCCTATAGGACCCTCGCCCGGGGCTGTCCACCCTGGGAGGTCGAAATACAAGTGGAATACGAGGGGCTTATAGACGTAGTGACGGGGCCCACTGATCCAGGATTCAGAGTAGTTTGCGAAAAAGAAGAGAAATCTTTTTCAACCGATTAGGTTAATAAAATATGTTTTAAGTAAACGTGAACAAATAACTGCATGTTGCATGAGCCCCAAAGCCCAAACACCTACCCACCTTCAATTCCCAAACATCTGAACCCTCGTGTCTTTCCCCCGCAGCTCCGCACAAAGGTTGGTTCCGGACACCGGGTCACCATTTGATCAGTTGGGAAGAGTCAAGCGCATCATCAGCTTCGCCGTTTGTTCCGACCCCGGGTTTCAGAATGTCTGCGTCAGCCGGTAATGATGGGGACAACGTCACTCCGCCTCCCGGGACCCCTCAGACAGAACAACAATGGAATCAGTTAGCTGAACAGATGAGAGTGCGACAGGAAGCACAACTGAACAGCCTTATGGAGGCTATCAAAAGCCATGGATTGGCCGCCAGTCTCAACCCAGATGGCACCTTCACTGTGGAAGAAGTGGAAGACCTCAATCCCGCTCTTGGTCAACCCGACTACTCCAGGATGCCACCACCGGCCTCCCACGGTACTACCACCAGAGCCCATGCTCCTCGATCTCTAGGTCAGCCGGCTCCCCAACTGCAGACCACTGGATCCACGTAGCGGCTCGACGGGACGAGCCGGTTCGAATGCCTCGGTGGGGACAAAGTCGATGCGAAATGCCTTCCCATGGTTGGGGATACCCCGGAATGCCACGGCAAATTGGGATCCCGCCTCGGTTTGGGACCAATCAATCCGGACTTTCGCGGCAACGGTTTGGAATGCCACCACGCTTAGGTTCGGGGCAACTTGATCGAGCCCCTCTCGAATGATGCTAGCTCGGTTGCTCCTCACACAACTTCCGCAAACCCATTTCTCACTCGGGGTTCAATGGGTTACCAAGCCCCCATCCCGGTTTCATCGGAATCACCGGGACCACGGTATCCTCTCGGTTATGCATCCTCGCCACAACCGGCCATGCAATTCAACAACCGGGGACGGCGGCCCGCACTTAAGCCTACTTATGGGCCTCGCTCAGGAAATCCAAGCCATCGGCTACCTCGAATCTGCCTCCATCTTCTCTGCCCGATTGGAAGCCAACATCAAGTCGCTGGGTTCTATCCCTTTGCCCAAGCTCCTACCTACACTCCCGGGGTAATTTGGGCCAAGGACGGGTTTTCACCTATGCTCAGGATATGGTATCCCTCCCACCAATGCACCACCCACAGCCTAGTCCTCTTCCTGGCTCAAATATCGGCTCAGGCATTCCCGCTCCACCTTTGGATCCCCAATTGGCTTGGTTTATGGAGCAACACAAGGAAATGAAAGCGCGTGATCGCTGAATTGACCGTCAAAAAGAACATGCTCTTCGGCCTACGAGATCCCGACTCGATTGTACCCCTGCCTCACAAGTTCGTGATGCCCGAATCTCGAACTATTTGATGGAAGTGCGTTCCCTAAAACTCACTTGGACGCCTACACTTTGGCAATGAAAGCTAAGGGATGCACAAACCGGCGGTTGGTGACTACTTGATCTCTCTTTGAAGTCGGGGGCTTTGAAATGGTTTTTCCGATTGCGGCTGAAGCTAGGGCTACTTGGGAGCAGATTACCGGTACTTTCACGAGATAAGTATAAAGCCAACTTGGAATGGGAAACAAACAGAGTTGACTCGCAGACAACGGTGCGGCGCCACGATGAGAATATTGGGGATTTCTATAAAAGGTGGAACTTAAAGCTCGGTGAAATGGCCATTCCTCCCTCTAACGAAGAGCGATTAGACATCTTTCAGGTCATGTTTGAAGCCGCATTTGAGAGCTTCCCTCGGTCACTTCCCTACGGCGACTTGCGTGCAATGGTTAATTCCGGGGCTAAGTTCGAAAAGGCTTACAATCGGCGGCCCGACCGCCGCACCCGCTACTGATACCGTGTTTCTTCCACCTCCAACACAGCTCCTGCCCAACCAAAAGGTAAAGAAGTGATTAGCTATGCGGGAAAGAACTGTAACAATGCCACTTCCTTTGTTCCCAAGAAACCTGATGCATCCAGATCCCGGCTCCAAGACTTGAGAAACTTTGGGATGCCTTTGAGTGATATCTTCAGAGGTTTGGTGAGAGAAGGTTTGCTCCGACCTTTGGAAAATTATCAGCCTAGAAACCCCAATGCTCCTTTGGATACCTCCAAGCATTGTGACTTTCATCAGTACCACGGGCACCTGACAGATGATTGTGTCCCCCTGAAAAAGGCAATCCAAAGTTTGATTGAACAAGGGAGGTTAGAGGTGCCTGAAGGGCCTAATACTATCAATAACCCGCTCCCTAGAAATAACAACATGAGTGTCAACATGATCGAGTTTGGTGGCTCAAGACTTGGGAACATAATGGAGTTTGACTCCTCCCTTTGCGAGGTCAATGAACCAGTCATCGCAGGCAAGGAAAATGGTTGGATTGAGCAAGAAGAAGTCCTGATGGAAAGACCTGCAATAGCTCCCATCTCCAGCATCGAAGAATAGATGCATGGTCCAACAGCAAAGAGCGGCTAGACTAGGGGCTACCTATCTCTAAAATAGTCTTTTAGTCAACCTTCGTAGGTTCTAGTAGTTTTCTTTCACCTAAGTCCATCTTGGACACTTGTCGGTTTTGTCCACCTCGAATGTTGTGGAAAGATAGCTTAACTATCATTTAAAATTTATATATAAGTCTTTCTTCTTTTCTTGCTAGACTCGAGACATCACTTGCACACCCACGTTACGCTTAATTGAAATGGTTTTATCCTAGATGATCACTTGTGCTGCTCAACCACTAATTCTTTGAAGTAATTAATATCTAAATTAATCGAAGTGAGAAAATCAATTGATATCCTTCCCAAATTGGGGTTTACCAACTCCCATCTTGCATCTCATATGCTCACATCCCTTTCATCATCATCCTCTCGTTGCTCGATGAATTTGCATGGATCTTTTCTCATTTAAAGCTTAAGCAAGCAACGAAGTCTTAATCTCGTTTAGGTCATCCAGTAGGGATTGCGGTTGAAACCTTTCACCCATAGGAAAGCCATTACCTCACCCTCACTAAACACTACCCTTTCATTTCAAGATCGGCGTGTTTTGAAACCCGGTTTAGCCATTATTTTTGCTCCTTACTGAGAGAAGTCCAAGCAAGCCCAAGAAGTTAACTTCGAGAGTCGGCGACGCGCAAAATATCTCAAGCCATGAAGGAAGGACAAAGGTAGTCCTCAACTCCTCAGGAAACTTTCCAAGTCAAAAAAAAAAAAAGAGCTCAAGCAAAAAAAAAAAAAAAAGGGCTTCAAAAAAAAAAGAAGGACTGTCGATCCTCACAATTCAGTAAAAATCCCCGACTTCTCAAGAAGCTCTCCAATGATAAAAAAGGAGCCTGAATTCTCGCAAGATCGCAAAAAGTTGTCGATAGCTTGGATTTCCTCTCACCATTACCTTAAATCAATCCCAAGCCATCCTCTCGATTTTAGAGGATACTCCCATTACCCTCGCCTTTGGCCAAAGTCAAAATTTGACCTCTCATTCTTAGAGGCAATCAATCTTCCCCGCCGTAGATTTCCCAAACACATCCCTGCAAGCCAACCTCTCATTTTTAGAGGTTCAGTCAGCAAAAGGCCCAGCCGACCTCTCACTTTAAGAGGTCATAACTTCCAAAATTACCCGATGGCCGATCGAAGCCCGGAAACCCAGCTGCAATTCCTATCGGATAGCAATTTCATCGTAAAATCTTTAAGATCTAAATCAAATTAATGCTTCATTGCTTGCTTAAATTGGAATCTAATTCATCTTGATTCGAAATCATCAATCAAAGATTGTGCAAATTCAAATTTGATTTATTCGACATTTCATGTGAGCATAATTCATTTCTACTCCACAAACACTTGCCGTGGATGTCCCACTGGGGCTTCGCATCCGTGTCTTTCATGGACACTCTAAGGGGATATATTATTAAATCCTCCAAATCCTCAAAATCCCCAAAGGTCCTCAGATCCTCGAATTTCAACATTCGTTCTCTTTTCATTCGGGATAGGCCCGAACTACGGCGACCTGAGCTCTTCATAATGGAGGGAACGTAGGCAACCAAAAATGGTCCGGTCGAAATCACAAACAAATCTCAAAAAAAAAAATCGGTCTCATCAAGGATCGTCCCTATACACTTTCCGAGCTTGATTCTTGATATCAGTTGGTTTTCTCCTTGTGATTAATCAAAATATTTGTTCATATCAGATTTAGGGATTGAATAACCCGAACATTAACAAAGGGTTTTAAGCAGCCTTGTGATCATCATGAATAAGACAAGTTTTCAAGTGTCTCGACAAGTCTTCTCTTTCTACATCATAGGAAAATAGAGCCAAACACTGTCTTTCTGTCAGCAGGGGCTTCCATACACTTTTCCACACCTTGTGATGCTTATACTCTCTCAAAAGAGTCAAACCTAAAGCGAGTGTGTATACACAAAATCGGGATTCATTCCCACTTTTCGAAAGATGTGCCCCTGCACGTAAACGTTTCTGAGTCTTGTCCAGGTGGCGGTTTGACTAAGGTACGAAAAGATGGGTGCCTCCTTGTAAGACTACTCTGAATTTCTTCGCGCCGGGCTTGTTAAGCGGTTCTCCCGGGTTCCCTGTATCAGCACTTCAAGCTGGGGCTTCTATAGTCATCTTTGGGTCCACATTGGGTTCTTCACTACGAGATAGCTTCGCCAAGTCGCTTCTTCAAAATCTAGACTTTGCCTACTCAGGATCCGGGGGCTTTGTCAAGCTGGTCCTTTGGACCTGAATTTTATCAAGTCACAAGAAAGGTCTAGTCACATCAGCAACGAGATTTTCAGCTTCAGAACTTGGTACATAGCAGCTTCCCGTAGCATCGGAATTTAAGATTTGGGTTTCTCCCTGCATTAGCAATTTCATCAAAACATTCTCCGAACAAGGTTTCGGCCGAAGTCACAGCTCACCCAAAGGAAAGAGGCTTCACTCGTATCAACGCGCCCTAGAGCCTGTCAGCATCAGCTTCAAATGACCAAGATTGAGAGGGAAACTGTCAACCGAGACCCGGGATCCGAATCCAATCTCATCAAAATTGAGGTCCATGTGATACTGCTGACAAAACCTCACCAACAACCGCTGTTTAAATCGCGATCAAGGGTTCTCATCCCCCACATGCTCAAAATCTGTTCCAAACAGTCTCCAGACACATACATCACCATGCATCCCCACAAAAATCTCCCAAGGGCTCATGTAGCATGCACAAAACTTGAATCAATAGGAAAAATCCTAAGTGATTGAAAATCATAAATCGTAATTTCCCTGCCAAAAAGCGTAGGCTAAGTGCATCTTCGAAAGCAAGTAAATGCATCATCTCATAATCATTTTTTAGCTCTATGCATGCATCTGTCATCATGAATGTCATATATGCATCTTCCTCTTCACTAACGAATGCAGGAATTCAAACGTGAAATCAAATCCCCCTTTTCGGCAAGGATGATCTTCACCAAAGACGACCTCCAATGTCCACAAATGGATGAAGACAGCCTCCAGCATCTACAGTTTGGCAAAGACAAGCTCCGGCGTCTGCAACTTGCTAAAGACGACCTCCAATGTCCACAAATGGATGAAAACAGCCCCCAATGAAGACCACCTCCAGTGTCTACCGTTCGGTCAGAGACGCCAAGTTCTCAAATACAAATCGGTCAGAGACGCCAAGTTCTCAAACACAAATCGGTCAGAGACGCCAAGCTCTCAAATGCAAATCGGTCAAGGACGCCAAGTTCCCAAATACAATACGGTCAGAGACGCCAAGCTCTCAAATGCAAATCGGTCAAGGACGCCAAGTTCCCAAATACAATACGGCCGGAGACGCCAAGCTTTCAAATGCAAATCGGTCAAGGACGTCAAGTTCCCAAATACAATATGGTCAGAGACGCCAAGCTCTCAAATGCAAATCGGTCAAGGGAGCCAAGTTTCCAAATACAATACGGTCAGAGACGCCAAGTTCTCAAATACAATTCAGTTAGAGACGCCAAGTTCTCAAATGCAAATCGGTCAGAGACACCAAGTTCTCAAAAGCAAGAAGTCCCAATGTGAAGACAAGCTCAACAACTTCTACAAGGTTGACGATCACCAGCAAGATGCAGACTCAACCAAACTCCTCCTTCAGGTCAAAATGCCTCCAAAGACAGCAAATCGTCAGCAGAAACCGCAACCCAACAACTCTTCATCAACATCAGCCGAAGCCTCAGTCCTTCCGGCAGCTACAGGTAAGCACAGCACAGGTATGAAAGCATATCTTAGTCAACTACTTTTCTAAAAGAACATTATCATCAAATCTTAGGGCGACTTCCCAAAAATAGTCAAATCTTAGGGCGACTTCCCAAAAAACAGTCAAACCTCGGGTGACTCCCAAATACCGTTAAACCATCCCCAGCAGTTTTCGAACTACGACTGGCTTGATTCCTCTTAAGGTTACGTAGGTAGCCTACCATAGGTCCAGCCGCTTGACCAATACGGTCACCCTTTTCCCCGATAGTTCTTGTAAGCCCGAATCTTCCCCAGCGAGAACACCTTCAAATAGCCTCCCTCAGGCACTAAAACCTCGACTTAGAATCATACTCCTGAACTAAGCCCCCATTTAGGTTCATACTCCTGAACCAAACCCCGAGTTAGAATCATACTCCTGAACTAGGTCCCCATTTAGGTTCATACCCCTGAACTAAACCTTGACTTAGGATCATACTCCTGAACTAAGTCCCCATTTAGGTTCATACTCCTGAACTAAACCCCGACTTAGAATCATACTCCTAAACTAAGTCCCCATTTAGGTTCATACTCCTGAACTAAACCTCGACTTAGAATCATACTCCTGAACTAAGCCCCCATTTATGTAACGACCCCAACCCTAGGCACTAATTTTAAATATTATATTATATGCTTTTAATATTTACGTTAGCTTTATGTGTTCAATCATGTCTTTAAATTCTTAAATTAAGATAAATTGGGTGAGTAGTAAGATTAGAATCTTTTGAGAACTTATTGGATATTTAATAAAGAAATTAGGGGAAATAATAAAAAATGGAAAAAATGATAAATAGTACAAGAAGGTAAATGGGTAGGATGAATTATTTGAGTAAAGGTTAGTTTTAAATTTTAAAAGGAAAGCCTTAGTTTAATTGTTGTGGGAGGGGGGCCAAATTGTCCTACCTTCCTCCTAAAGCCCCAAGTGTCCCTCCCCCATACTCCCTCCTTGGCCGCCCCCCCCCCCCTCTCCATCATCCTCCTCTTACTCTCCTTCTCCCTCCTTCATTCAACATTCCTTCTTCTCCTAGCAAGAAAGCTTTAGAATTTCATGGGAGCTCTCAACCCCTCTTCTTGAAGTCAAGCCATTCTTCCATCATTTTCAAGTCCAAGGATATCATTGAAGTTGGATCATCTAGGAGAATCCATCTAGCTAGAAAGATCAACCTCCCATTACAAACCCTAAGGTGAGTTGTTATGACCTCCTTTCATTTATGTGCTCATGAACTATCTATTGTTGTTCTTGGTGTTGTGATTGTTGTTATATGTTTTGGAAATCTTCTTGGAGTTAGAAAATGGATTAATGACTTAAAAAGATGTTGTGGTTCATGGGAGTTGATTTAGATTTAAGGGAATGGGTGGAATTTGATTGGAAAGTTAGAATTTATTTGAAATGGTGAAATGGGTGGAATTTGTAGTGATAATCCATCTAGGGTTACTTGGGTTTGGGTTTACATGTTTATATGGGACTTGGTAAGATTGAAGTATTCTTTGGTGCTCTTGACTTAAGCTTAGTTAGAAGAATGGAAACCTAGGCTTAAAAGGGGTAAAAATCTGGAAATGGGCTGCTGGAGGCTTGGGCGGTCGCCCATGGGGGCTTGGGCGGCCGCCCATCATGGCAGGAATTCACTTTGGCCTTAAAACTCACTTGGGCGGTCGCCCAAGTGGTGAGGGCGGTCGCCCATAGTGGCAGAAACCATAATTACCTTTGAAGTCCACTTGGGCGGTCGCCCAAGTGGTTAGGGCGGTCGCCCATACCCCTGAACCAAACTTTTTCAAATTAAATAAGAATTGTTTAGTAAGTTGTTTGACCTCTTATAAATGGTGACTCCCACCCAATATAAATTAGTAGAACCTAATCAACCCGGATACGATTTGATCCTCTTTAACCTGAGTTAGAGTAGGATACTTTGGCTTGGCCATGACGTCTTATTTGGTCGAAATGGAATTGTGGGAGTAGTTAAATATTGTTCGGAAAGTGGTCCAAACTTGGGAAGTAGGTCTTGCACTTTCATTAAGATTATTCAAGGTTAAGTAATGACTTCGTAGGTTTGGTTTATGGTACTTGGTGACTGTACTTGTTCCCCTATCCTTGGTGATTAGTTAGAAATAGCGTAGAAACCATAAGTTTCACTATTTCGTTAATGGAAGATGAGCATGTATCGCCTTGTGGCATTATTATCCCAATTTGTGGAATTATTGAATTTGGTGTATACCTTAATATCCTAAGTATGGATTATTTGGCAAGTTGTTGTGTTGTATCCCGGTGTGGATTAATTGGTACATGATTGTGTGGATTATGTGGTTATATTGTTACCTTAAATTGAGTTCATATGCATTGATGGGTTATGCATTGTGTATTACATGAATTGTTGTACTATGGTTCTGTTTAGCATGAGTATACATTACCATGTTGTTATATTATTATCCCTTTTTGTGGATTTCTTCAAGTGTCTATTATGTGCTTGAACGTGTGTACATTCAGGGGGTATAATGAAATTCAATCAATTACTGATTTGTTCTATAAATGATTGAAGGTTCATTATACCTGTGACCTTACCCCTCTGTGGCCACAGAGTGGGCGTGCAAGCTTACTGTATTGACCCAAAAGGCTTTACATACCGCTGCGATTGGCGATTAGGGGAATGCTTCGTATTAAGCCTAAAGCTTTACAGTTAGCGATATTATCTTGGATACTCTATTATAGGTATCTTTTCTTATATGGATCTCACGGGGTATGAGTCCTATAAGAGGTGAATGTCTTTGGAGGCAATTCACCAAAGAGTGGAGTTTTACTCCCACGTTGTACGACTTATTGTTCGAGACGGGAAAGGTAAAATGAGGTAACGTAATGTGTTTACCGTTTTCATAACGTGTTATGTGCTACCATGCTATGTGTTGCACTTTGTCGGCATCTTCTTTGCATTCATAATAGCTCATTGAGATTTATTCTCACCCCTCTCCCTTTCTTGTTTTAGATTCCGAGACAGGTGACCCGAACCAGTGAGGCCGGGGATATCATTGTGGACTTTTGCTTTTGGGGCTTGTCAAGTTAAGTATAGGAGTTGATTGATAGGAGTAATTATTAAGTATTCCTCTTTTACAAATTATATGGAAAACTCTTTTGTTAAACAAATGTTATTTAGGGTTTTAAAAGTAATTGATCATATTACGGTTTATTAAAGTTGTGGTTGGATTTCCTCTAAGTAGAGATATTACCAATTTATTTTCTTTGGAAGTTTGAAAAGTGGTTTTCTTTTAAAGGCAAATAAATGTTTTAAAAAAATAAGATGGTTTTTCTTAGATTGAGCCTCTCCAACTCGGGACACGCGTTAGGTCTCGGGTTGGGGTGCTCACAGTTGGTATCAGAGCTTAGTTTAGAGGTCAAGGGTAGATGTCTAAACTAAGGGGGAATGTGTGGAAATTGACGCCGAGTGTTTAATGCAGGAGTTCGTTCTAATGGCCGGAAGCAAGGATGATCAGCGGAAGGTTCTAGAAATTGAAGAAGATATGAGTAGAGGTGGAATTCAGAATGAAGAGATGATGAAATTATTCAGGATGTTTGTACAGAATATGGAGACTAGAGGATCAGTTCCGAATCAAACCGAGGGACGTCAAAGTGATGGATGGGAAAGGTTTGTGAAGATGAATCCACCGAGTTTTAATGGATATCCGGATCCGTTAAAGGCAGAAAAATGGTTAGAGAAAATGAACAAAATCTTTGAGGTTATGGAGAGTCGCAACGAAGAGAAAGTTAGGTATGCCGTTTTCAAGCTCGAAGGTCCAGCTGATCAGTGGTGGCAGAAGCTGAAGGAAAGTTGGGAGCGGGATCATACGCCCCAGATTTGGGATAATTTCACTCAGCAGTTCGAGGATTATTTCATTCTAATGGTTACAAGGGATAGGAAGGAGATTGAATTTTTAGGGCTAAAACAAGGGAACATGACGGTGAATCAGTATTCAGTCCGGTTTGAGGAATTAGCTAGGTGTTGCCCTCATTTGGTATCGCATGAAGTAAGAAGAGTTCTTAGGTTTGTAACAGGTTTGAGGATTGAGTTTAGGGGGAAATTAATGATTGATAGCTTCACCGATTATCAGACAGCCTTAGATAGAGCATATGAGATCGAGAATAGCATTGAGAAAAATGGTGGAAGATCGGAAGGTGGGATTAGAAATAAACCAAGGTATCTAGGACAAGGATCCAAAATCACTAGAGGACAACCAAGGACTTCAGCTTCAGGGAATAAGAGAGGGGAACTTGTGGTAGCTTCCTCGTCTAGGCCAATACCCAAACTATATGGGATGATATGTGAGTATTGCAAGAAGAAGGGTCATTCTGAAGACAAGTGTTGGAGTAAGCAAGGGAAATTCTTGAAGTGTGGAGAGATGGGGCATTTCAGGAGGAATTGCCCAAGGTTTCGACAGGAGCGAGCTTCAGGCAGCAGTCAGCAAGGTGGACGACAAAGAGGTGGTACCAAAAGAGATAACGAAGGGGAACCGAAAGAGAGGGTCTGTGGTCGAGTGTGTGTTTCGGGTCCAGGAGAGATGGATCCCTCCGAGGTCACTAGAGGTAAATTTCCTGTCTCAGAAGTTAGGGGTCATATTTTATAAATCTTGTTTCATATTATTATGTGTGGCATAGCATGTTGTTTCTTTGTGGCATACATTTCCTGAGAAATCGTTTTATTGTTAGAGGATTCTGCTCTTATGAGAGAATACCTCGAATCTCCTTTGATGTACCACGATGTTGAAGTGGTTATGGCTGAGCATGTATTGCCAGTTGATTTGGTGTGATTATTAGTTATGATTTTGAGATATACTTGACCGGGATGGTTAAGTAGTTGTTGTATATTGGTAGGCTATCATAATAAGTGAGTCTCCTTTTTCCATGCCTAAATTACTTATATTGGTATTTGATATAGGTAAACCTTAATGTGAAATTCTTGATTATATATGGGTATTTAAGGTGAAAATTTTGCATTAAGATGTGAAGGGTAATTAGTATATGTTAGACTTGCATAAGAAGTCTTTTCAAAAAATTGTATGTGCTAATTGTGAGTAAATGGTAAATGTGCTCCCGTCGGTATATTTCATGTGTTGGTTCTGAGTATGATAAGCAGAATTGTAATCCTTATTTTGATGGCCTTAGGGTAATTAGAAGTGATGATCTCTTTGCTAATTAAAGTTCCGGGAAGATCGTGAAAATAATTTGAGAGTTGGGTTAATAATCTTTGATTAGAAGTCCTTGCATGCAAAGTTTAACTAGTGTGAGTTGACTCGGGAAGTTTCCAAAATTTGGGGTCCTATAGTTTAAGCTTGGAAGTTACTATGGATCTTACGAGGATTGTGTCCGTAATCTTTGAGGTTGGCAAAGTGCTACCAAAGGAATTTTTAAGGAATTCTAGAGAATTATAAAATCGTTGATTTAGCTAACTCGGAAGGATATCAATGGTGTAAGATGTAAAAAGAATGAGTCATATTGGTAGAAATGGAGAATAAAGTAACTATATACCCGATCCTTACCTTACCTAGTGGATGTGAGGATCTTGTGGAATTTTAAGTGTGTATTAAAGGAAGATCAGGGTGTAGTGTTATACAAAAAAAGGAAAGTGGCAGCGTATGCCTTGAGGAATTCAACTTAGATAAGTGAGATTTTCTTATCCTCTACTCGGGAGTAGCTACACTTGTATTGCGTTATTTAAGTAGGAACCTTATCTTTTTGAAGCTTCCTTTGAGAGTTGTACTGATCCTAAGAGTTGGAGGATTAAGTTAGTCGAAAGGAAGAGATTTGAAGACTACCCAAATTCTTGAGGAATAGGTTATGTTGTGTGACGGATTTCCTTTCCACTTGAGAAGTTTAATTAACCTTAGCGAGTTGCGTATAATAGCAGTTATTATTTTAAGCATTGAGATAAAACCGTATGAGGCGTGGTTCAGGAAGATATTTCGATCTCCAATTTGTTGAGGTGAAATTAGTGAAGCTAGGCCTAAGGTAATTTAGCGCCAAAGTTTGTTAATCCATTTGAAGTTTTTGAAAATGTTGGTGAGTTGACTTATAGGCCGACTTGGGGCAGCTTATAGAGCGTTGGAAGTTTTAAATGTAATATCGTAATGTATTGGGTAACATAAGTTGTAATACTTTTTATTTAAAAATACGTTCTTTGAGGTCGTGAAAACTCGGGTTAGTGATAATTGTATGGTATTCTCGAAATATTAAGTTGTAATATCACATTATTAATGAAATTAGAATCTTGGAAAGAATCACAGCATTGATGAGACTAATTGGGAATTGAAGTCTTAGAGTAATTGAGTTGTGAAAATGTATAGTAGAATCATGCCATTGAGAAATCGAATTAAAAATATTAAGTTAGAATGTGTGAAAGGTAACCTTCACTATTTGATCATTAGGGTAAGCGACAGTCAAATTCGGGACGAATTTTCTTTAAGGGGGAGTGAGTGTAACGACCCCAACCCTAGGCACTAATTTTAAATATTATATTATATGCTTTTAATATTTACGTTAGCTTTATGTGTTCAATCATGTCTTTAAATTCTTAAATTAAGATAAATTGGGTGAGTAGTAAGATTAGAATCTTTTGAGAACTTATTGGATATTTAATAAAGAAATTAGGGGAAATAATAAAAAATGGAAAAAATGATAAATAGTACAAGAAGGTAAATGGGTAGGATGAATTATTTGAGTAAAGGTTAGTTTTAAATTTTAAAAGGAAAGCCTTAGTTTAATTGTTGTGGGAGGGGGGCCAAATTGTCCTACCTTCCTCCTAAAGCCCCAAGTGTCCCTCCCCCATACTCCCTCCTTGGCCGCCCCCCCCCCCTCTCCATCATCCTCCTCTTACTCTCCTTCTCCCTCCTTCATTCAACATTCCTTCTTCTCCTAGCAAGAAAGCTTTAGAATTTCATGGGAGCTCTCAACCCCTCTTCTTGAAGTCAAGCCATTCTTCCATCATTTTCAAGTCCAAGGATATCATTGAAGTTGGATCATCTAGGAGAATCCATCTAGCTAGAAAGATCAACCTCCCATTACAAACCCTAAGGTGAGTTGTTATGACCTCCTTTCATTTATGTGCTCATGAACTATCTATTGTTGTTCTTGGTGTTGTGATTGTTGTTATATGTTTTGGAAATCTTCTTGGAGTTAGAAAATGGATTAATGACTTAAAAAGATGTTGTGGTTCATGGGAGTTGATTTAGATTTAAGGGAATGGGTGGAATTTGATTGGAAAGTTAGAATTTATTTGAAATGGTGAAATGGGTGGAATTTGTAGTGATAATCCATCTAGGGTTACTTGGGTTTGGGTATACATGTTTATATGGGACTTGGTAAGATTGAAGTATTCTTTGGTGCTCTTGACTTAAGATTAGTTAGAAGAATGGAAACCTAGGCTTAAAAGGGGTAAAATCTGGAAATGGGCTGCTTTGGAGGCTTGGGCGGTCGCCCGTGGGGGCTTGGCGGCCGCGCATCATGGCAGGAATTCACTTTGGCCTTAAAACTCACTTGGGCGGTCGCCCAAGTGGTGAGGGCGGTCGCCCATAGTGGCAGAAACCATAATTACCTTTGAAGTCCACTTGGGCGGTCGCCCAAGTGGTTAGGGCGGTCGCCCATACCCCTGAACCAAACTTTTTCAAATTAAATAAGAATTGTTTAGTAAGTTGTTTGACCTCTTATAAATGGTGACTCCCACCCAATATAAATTAGTAGAACCTAATCAACCCGGATACGATTTGATCCTCTTTAACCTGAGTTAGAGTAGGATACTTTGGCTTGGCCATGACGTCTTATTTGGTCGAAATGGAATTGTGGGAGTAGTTAAATATTGTTCGGAAAGTGGTCCAAACTTGGGAAGTAGGTCTTGCACTTTCATTAAGATTATTCAAGGTTAAGTAATGACTTCGTAGGTTTGGTTTATGGTACTTGGTGACTGTACTTGTTCCCCTATCCTTGGTGATTAGTTAGAAATAGCGTAGAAACCATAAGTTTCACTATTTCGTTAATGGAAGATGAGCATGTATCGCCTTGTGGCATTACTATCCCAATTTGTGGAATTATTGAATTTGGTGTATACCTTAATATCCTATGTATGGATTATTTGGCAAGTTGTTGTGTTGTATCCCGGTGTGGATTAATTGGTACATGATTGTATTGTATCCCGGTGTGGATTATGTGGTTATATTGTTACCTTAATTGAGTTCATATGCATTGATGATATTACGCATTGTGTATTACATGAATTGTTGCACTATGGTACTGTTTAGCATGAGTATACATTACCATGTTGTTATATTATTATCCCTTTTTGTGGATTTCTTCAAGTGTCTATTATGTGCTTGAACGTGTGTACATTCAGGGGGTATAATGAAATTCAATCAATTACTGATTTGTTCTATAAATGATTGAAGGTGCATTATACCGTGACCTTACCCCTCTGTGGCCACAGAGTGGGCGTGCAAGCTTACGTATTGACCCAAAAGGCTTTACATACCGCTGCGATTGGCGATTAGGGGAATGCTTACGTATTAAGCCTAAAGCTTTACGATTAGCGATATTATTTTGGATACTCTATTATAGGTATCTTTTCTTATATGGATCTCTGGGGTATGAGTCCTATAAGAGGTGAATGTGCTGGAGGCAATTCACCAAAGAGTGGAGTTTTACTCCCACGTTGTACGACTTATTGTTCAGACGGGAAAGGTAAAATGAGGTAACGTAATGTGTTTACCGTTTTCATAACGTGTTATGTGCTACCATGCTATGTGTTGCACTTTGTCTGGCATCTTGCTGCATTCATAATAGCTCATTGAGATTTATTCTCACCCCTCTCCCTTTACTGTTTTAGATTCCGAGACAGGTGACCCGAACCAGTGAGGCCGGGGATATCATTGTGGACTTTTGCTTTTGGGGCTTGTCAAGTTAAGTATAGGAGTTGATTGATAGGAGTAATTATTAAGTATTCCTCTTTTACAAATTATATGGAAAACTCTTTTGTTAAACAAATGTTATTTAGGGTTTTAAATGTAATTGATCATATTACGGTTTATTAAAGTTGTGGTTGGATTTCCTCTAAGTAGAGATATTACCAATTTATTTTCTTTGGAAGTTTGAAAAGTGGTTTTCTTTTAAAGGCAAATAAATGTTTTAAAAAAATAAGATGGTTTTTCTTAGATTGAGCCTCTCCAACTCGGGACACGCGTTAGGTCTCGGGTTGGGGTGCTCACAATTTAGGTTCATACTCCTGAACCAAACCCCGACTTAGAATCATACTCCTGAACTAGGTCCACATTTAGGTTCATACTCCTGAACTAAACTAACAAAATCCCCAGCGAAGTTAACGGAATCCCGCTTCTTTTTCGCATTATCCTCGACAGCAAAAGTAAGACCGATCCCATCATCAAGGTTCGAGGCACCTATGACGCCATCATCAAGGTTCAAGGCACCTAAGACTCCATCATTAAGGTTTGAGGCACCTAAAACGCTATCACACACAACACGAGGAAAGCGATAAATCGCAATCAAACTGAAATCATTACCAGGGTGACTTCCCAAAAACAGTCAAACCATAGGGCGACTTCCCAAAAATAGTCAGATCATAGGGCGACTTCCCGAAAATAGTCAAACTATAGGGTGACTTCCCAAAAATAGTCAGATCATAGGGCGACTTCCCGAAAATAGTCAAACCATAGGGCGACTTCCCAAAAATAGTCAGATCATAGGGTGACTTCCCAAAAATAGTCAAACCATAGGGCGACTTCCCAAAAATAGTCAGATCATAGGGTGACTTCCCGAAAATAGTCAGATCTTAGGGTGACTTCCCAAAAATATTCAGATCATAAGGCGACTTCCCAAAAATAGTCAAACCATAGGGCGACTTCCCAAAAATAGTCAAACCTTAGGGCGATTTCCCTAAAATAGTCATTCCAGGGTCAAAGACCCGAACTACGACTGGCTTGATTCCCACTCGGGATACGTAGGTAGCCTATCGCTAGGTTCAGCCACTCGATCACTTGATCATCCTGTCAAATATGGAGCCTTACTCTTATCGACGATCCCGCTTCCTTCGAAAGCACCGTCGCCGATGGGCTACTGTAAGTGCTCCAATTTGAGTTGGTAGCTTTTTCGTTAGAAAATTAACGAAAGTTATAACATTACTAACATTTCTAACAATTCCTAACCTTTCTAACAAAGTAAGGGTAAAGTGGGCATTGCCATTTAAAGTTAAACCAAGAAAAGAATCTCAAAAAGCAAAAGAAATTGGAAAAATTCGAATTGGGCAAGTTGAAAAACAAACTGCTGGAATTTTTTGAAAATATTCCTCCTGTCCAAAAGCCAGCACTGTAGCAGATGAACAGTGCACGCTACCGAACCCCTCTGCGCGGATCTGATTGACACTCACAGTGTCCTATAAATTGAACCCTCCTCTCTCAGTTTACATAACACATTTTACACACAGAAGCTGCATTTTGGCGAAAAATAGAGAGAAAACAGTGGGAATCCTTAGATTGCCACCATTTTCTCTTGAACCTTTCCCAATTTCACTTCAAACATTCTCATATCACTCTTAAACACACCAAGCTCAAGCTTAAAACACTACTCAAGAGGAAGATTAGGGAGAAAACATAGAGGACTTAAGTGTTATCTACTTGTTTTCTCTTTGATCAACTCTATCATCAAACCCTAAACACATTCAAGCCTTGAATCCACCCAAACACAACTCCAAAACACAAAATCTTGATACTCCTCAAGTCAAACACCAAATCTTGATACTCCTCAAGTCAAATTCCAAGCCTAGGAAGATAGGGTGTCACCATTGGTAAAGCCCTCCTTCTCTAAACCCTAAAATTCCCTTTTAATCTCTTGTTCATCTTGTTCTTCTTATTTTGATTTTCTTTACGTCTAATTTAACTTAAGTCTTGACCTAAGATGGTCATCTTGAAGTTCATCTTCATGAATGACCATCTCAAAGGGTCCAAATTTTAAATCTCTAGTTGATTTGTCTCTTTAATTTCATCTCTACAAAATATCCCCTTTCCCTTTGCAAAGGACATGTTTAAACCCCATAAAATTCCCCAAGGATGACTTGAATATGATAACCACTTAACACAAAGTAGTGGAATCAAGTCTAGGGATGAAAATGGGGTGAACATAGATGCAAATCCCCCAAAAATCACATTTTCCCTCAAGAACATCTTGCTGTCCAGTAGCATTGTTCTGAGATCTCAGTCCATTTTCCTATTTTTTTGGACATACAGAAACTTGGAATTTGGTGTTGACTACAAAAAACTTTTTGTAGCCAACATCCAGATATTTCCAGACATATTTTTACTTTATTTTTTGTGTGAGTAAAACTCCTTTTTTCAAATTTTCTTTTAAAGATCAGTTCATCAGTTTCTGGAAATCCTGATTTCATATCTGAGATTTCCAGAAGGTTTTGACCCATCAAATCATCTCCAAAATGAAAAGTTCTTTTACAGAAATCTTTTTTAAGGTGTTTTGAACATTTTTCATTCTCGGACTTTTCCCAGATTCTGGAGTTTTCAAGACCTAAAGTCCATTTCAAAATTAAGTGTCCACTGCCTTTTTCATTCTGGCAGAAATGGTTTCCAACTTCCAAAAATCTTTTGAGTACGAAAATTCAACCCAAAAATCACACCAAAAATCATGGAATCTGTCCAAAGTCTAATAAAGAATTCCCAATTTTTACTTTCTTCAGTTTCAACTTGTTTTGGCCAAAGTAACATACACACACACACACACACACAAACAAATGATTTTGAATGTTTGGAAGACTCGTTTTACGAGGCATTCCGGGTGCACACTAACGTCCTTCCCGGCGTGTAACGTGACCTCCGAACCCAAATCTCTAATCTCGGGCATTTTTCAAAGTTTTGGCCCTTAAAACAAAAATGGCGTGGCGACTCCGTTCTTTTTCCGGGTTTTATTTGGTTTTTTCAAAGAAACGCAAAAAAATCGAATTTTTTCCAACGAAATGGCGACACATCATCACAGTTATGCCCAAATTTTGGCACGATCCCCGCCTTAACTTAAGGACGTTGACTTCGACTGTGGCCCGTGCGTCACATACGTTGAAAGTTTGCGTGATCAGCTAGCCTTAAGTTCACTTTTTCCTTTGTCGGTGGAACTCGCTTGCCTTATCAGACCTCGCTCGGGATAGTCCGTCCTGAGAAGGATGATCTACAATGGAAACGAGGGGCTTATAAGCGTAGTGACGAGATCCACTGATTAGAGCTCTAGGATTAGTTGCGAAAAAGAAGACCCGCTCTTTTCCAACCGATTAGGACTCTGAGAAAACGCGCTTTAAGTAAACATTAATCGGTAGCGCACATTGCACAAGCCCGAAACCTTGAGCCAAATACCCTTTTCGAAGCCTAAACCCTTCCTTTCGTTCCACTGCGGCGAGAAAGTGGTTCAGATTTTTGGGTCGGCGCCTTGCCGGAATCACGGTAACGGCAGCGTCGGGCGGTTCTTCGGTTCCCTCGGTTCCCTCGGCCAGAATTTCCGACATGTCTAGTTCACCGAGAAATCGTGACGGGGAAGGACCCCGCCGGCAACGGATATGACATTGGAAGAAGCCATCCGGGCTTGTGAGGTTCACAAGAGGCGAGAAGAAGATCGGTAGAATTTCGTGGTACGGCTTACGAATGAGCGTGGTATAGCAGCTATCCCCCAGTCAGACGGTACTTTTGTCCTGGTCAAGGATGACGATTCCCCGAAACCAGTTCACCAAGCCTTCAACCAGGTTCCTCCCCCGCCAACTTACGAGATGCCTTCCAACCAAGGAAACGGCCGACCTAGGCTCCACATTGCTACCTCTCAGGGCAACCCTGTCATTTTTGGCCAGCCCAGTGCTACTCCTATCACTCAATACCACCAGCGCACCGCTGGACCATCCCAGGATGCCAATGTCCCTCAATACCCTCCCGAGTTCGTCCCGTTGCCTATACACGAATCCCTTAACACCGGGGACAAACCCCGATACAGTTTAGAAAAGGCTCCCATATACCCACATATATCAAGCCTTCCACCTCCAATCACTACCGCTCAGGTGGTATCACCCGGCGCCGAGCCTCACAGTCCACCACTGGACCCAACTTTAGCCTGGATGGTCGAGCAGATGAGAAAGACACAGAAAGCCACCATGAGCGGCTCAAAGCGAGAAACGCTCAAATCCACGAATCCGGGAATGGTCACGCCTCTCCCTGCCAAGTTCAGAATGACGGAGATGGACCGATTCGACGGAATTGAATGTCCTCAAACGCACGTCGACACCTACGTTCTCGACATGAGAGCAAAAGGAGCAACCCTCCAGCAAATGGCCGACCACTTCCGGCATACGCTCAAAAGTTCGGCGTTACGATGGTTTCGAGGGTCAAGCTGCGGATCGTCACACCTGGGATCGGATTAGTAACATCTTCTGGAACGGTACCGATCCAACTTAGAGTGGGAAACAAGTCGTGAGGACTTAATCACCACTTTGAGCGAGCGGATGAAAGTGTTGGGGAATTCTACAAGAGGTGGAGCTGGAAACTCTCCGAGATCATGGAGCCACTCTCCAAAGATGAGCAGATGCGGATCTTCAAGTCACGCTTAAGACCGTCCATCGAACTCTCATCGGTCATCATTTCTTCCCGAGATCTACGGGCCATGGTCAATGCGGCTCACGGTTCGAGAAGGATCTCAAGGAAAAGTTGGCTCTGCACGGCCATACGAGATACCGCTCGGCGGTTGCATTCAATCCCGCACCGGCCCCAGGCAAAGGGAAAGATACGTCTGTCAACTACATCCATCGGGGACAACGGTCGGGCAACGAAACCCGAGTCCCGCAAAGCAACAATTCTACTCGAAGCGACTGCCGTACACTTCGACAAGTTGGACATGCCAGAGCAAGATCTTGGAAGGGTTAATCAAGGAAGGTCTCCTTAAACCCGCTGCAAATTACAAACCCAAAAATCCCGTAGCCAATGCGGACAAGAGCAAATACTGCGCCTTCCATCAGTATCACGACCATACCACAGACAACTATTTGGGGTTACGATACGAAATCCAGAACTTGATAGAAGAAGGCAAGTTGGAGCGCCCCCGTGGGCCCAATACAGTCGGAAACCCTTTTCCGAACAATAACAGCGTGAATTCCATTGAGTGGGTGCCCAAGAAGATTGCCACGAATCCGGTTTCTCCGCCTCTTCCGGTCGGGTCCTCATCAAATGTCCACATCGGCTATGATGTTTGTGGCTTCCGCCTTTGCACGGAGTACGAGTCTCAAGATATGGTCCGGAGCGATCCTCTGCGAAAACAGAAGAAGAAGTCCTCTCAACATCAACTGAGAGAAAGATACGAAGCTGGAGACACCAGTGTGGGTACACTCGGAGAGCCTTCCGGGAGGTTCAACTACTACGTACAGTACTCCAGCCAGTCCTCTCTTCCTCCAGGCCATGCAGCTTTAGAGCAAGCAGGGATGGGAAAGCCGAAAAGTCCCGCGACAATGAGCTCGGACCACAGGACAGGAATACCTCGGATCTTGGTAATCCCTACGCGGTCAAAAGCCTAACCCTCCGCGGGATCAGCCAAGATTCAATCTGTCCAGCTTCCGAGCTCGGACCGGTAAAGGAAGATCAAGGTCCGCTTGGCACTCGCACTCGATCAACGTGCTAACCAAGGGCGGCAACCGCCACAAACAGCCTCAACACAATCCCGAGGCTCCAGCAAAGGCTTTACCTCGCAAGAGGAAGACAGGAAACGGATGGCTTGATGACTCTCCTTCTCCGGATAGAGACCAGATCTATGATTCCCGACTGAACGGCAGTATGATCACGTTCTGTGACGAAGACTTACCAAGAGATGCCTCGGGGCACAACGAAGCTCTGTACATCACTCTCAAGCTCAACACCATAACACTCCCCGGAGTATTGGTAGACAACGGGTCAGCCGTTAATGTTCTCCCTCTCAGCATGATGCGAGCCCTCCGTATCAATGAAAGCCATCTAATCCCGTCTACTCGGACTATCAAGGCCTACGACAGCTCGTCTCGTCCCATCCTGGGGACGGTAACTCTGGAACTCTGGTTCGAAACCCAAATGGTGCCAGCAAAATTCCACGTAATGGACATTCCATCCGAATTCACAGCTCTGTTGGGACGCCCTTGGCTACATCACATGAAAGCCATAGCCTCCACTCTCCATCAGTGTGTTAAGTTCATTAACCGGCAAGGAGATCTTGAAGTCATCAGAGGGGATAGTTTCCTCATAGGGAACAAAGCGAGACAATAGCAGCGTGTCCGTACTCGAGCACGGGTTTACCTCCTTCGAATCAACCAAGGGACTACCGGGGCAAATCTCATCAGAATCCCTCAGAGTCCGGAGATGCTAACTATGTAAACGTACTCGAACAGGCAGACCCTGAAGCAGTCCGATACATCAAGTTCAACTGTCGTTTCCAACATTTGGAAGCAGATTGGAAAGAAACACTGAACATCGCCATGATGTGGGCACATAAACTCCCAGTCTCCAATCGAGATTCGTCAGCATTCTACAAACCAACTCTCTGGCCCCGCCAGGCGAAGAAATCTTTGTGATAAAGGTCAACAAGCACCGTCACACTCATGATGAATGCATGGAAGTCATATGGGATGTCCTCCACGAGGAACTACCCGTTGCACCCCTCTTCTCCAATGAAGAGCATGATGTTTTCCTAGCTGCTCCAGCAACGCAACCGGACGCAATACGTCCCTACGTTTGGATTGAACCGTCAGATGACGACGAATCAGGACTCTCCGGAGTCGAGGACGCGGCAGACCCGCGGGCAGACCTCTGCATTCACATGCTCAGTTTTGAGGTCGGCACTCCTTCCGATCAGGTCACCTACGACCAAGGCTCCAATACCATGGAAATTGTCAAGCTCAACGTCCAGTACTGTAAGTACCCAAATCTGGCTCATGCCTTCCGGTTAAATTTCCCGACAATTTCGGTAAGTTTCCCGGTAATTCCCCGGACCTTCCTAGTGTTCCGAAAATATTCCGGAACTGTTCCAAAACAAATAAGGGCTGAAGGGGAAGCTTCCTAATTAAGAAACACGTTTTTCTTAATTAGGAAATGTTCTAGAAATTGCCACCTTGCATGATTCTAGAAACATGCTGAGTCACAAGGGATAATGCCGCACGGCTGCATTAGCCAAGGGTCTCTGGCCGCACGGCTTCATTGGCCTTATCCAGACTGCCTATAAATAGAGCCCTCCTCTACCCATTTTAAAAACAAGAAGAACAAAATCATCAATCACACATAATACGTAAAATACACTCCCAAGAGCTGCTGGAAGTCCAAGAAGGTGAAGAAGAAGGCCAAGAAGCCACCTCTCTCCTCCTTGAAGATCCCAAGATCAACCTTTCCACCTAGCTCCATCCAAAGAAGAAGAGGAAGCCATTGGTAACCTCTCACGCCCTAAACTTGCATCCTAATTGCTTTAATTGCTCATTGCATTTCATATATTTGTTATTATCTTTGCTTGGGACTCGGCATTCATAGTTAAAGATCATATCTTTATACCCCCTTTCCCCCTTTGCATGCATTAGGCATCCCTTGCCATTAAAGATGTAATCTTTTGAATCAAAGGTGCATCCTTTGCACCTAAAAACCCTATTTTTAAATAAAAATATCATCTTCATGCATCATTTGCATATAAAAATTCAATCTTTATGATAAAAATGCATCCTTTGCATACGAAATCCTTTTTCAAGCATCCTTTGCATTAAAGATCATATCTTTATCCTAAATTAGCATCCTATGCTTTTCAAAATACAATCTTCATGCATCCTTTGCATATTTAAATCCCAATTTCTTCATAAAAATGCATCCTTTGCATAAAAATCATGTCTTTATGCATCCTTTGCAAATAAAGATCACTTCTTTAAATCAAATGCATCCTTTGCATAAAAATCATGTCTTTATGCATCCTTTGCAAATAAAGATCACTTCTTTAAATCAAATGCATATATCCTTTGCAAATTAAAGATCATTTCTTTAAATCAAATGCATCCTTTGCAACCCAAAAATGTCATCTTTTCACTAAAAATGTCATTTTTACATGCATTCCCTATGTCCCCATTAGCAACCTTGGAACGGACCGGTGTAAAAGATCCTATCTTTACATCGTTCCTTCCATAAAAGGTTTCATAATTTCTTTAGAAAGGGACAACCTTGAACCCTATATCTCCGATTATCACTCAAGATGAGTATGAAGCATCTATATGAGCTCGACCGTCTTAAAGTGTAGGATTGATGGGCTAAGGACCCTCCTTTTCTAAAGAACCTCATCTTTGACTATAAAGAGAGTCATTCTCTCGATCACGCAAGTCCCGAGGTTAAAAATGCGATGATCACAAGTCCAAAATGAGGACGGGATCATAATCCCGAATACATAAAATCCAAGAAATCCCGAGCGACAACCAATAAATGGTTTGTACGTCCGGAAGACAACTTGGGACATTCCCCCCCCCCTATTTTCAAACACATGCACACAAGAAAGCACGCAAGCAAGCACGATTAATGAAATCTTGAGAGACTTGCTCCGGCAAGGCACCTTGGGTGAACGACGATCCGTTCTTCCCAAGGGGTAACTTAACCTCCGAACCCATAAAACCTTTTTTCAAAGTTTTAAGGTAATCAAAATGGCGTGGCGACTACGTTTTTCAAATTAAACCGGATGTCTTCAAACTCGCGTGAATTTCCAATACACAAAATTTGGGGCACACATTCACAGTTTGGCGACTCCGCTGGGGAAAATCCCAAAGGAGAAAAGCTTTTATTTTCAAAAAAAAAATCGATACTCGGTATATAGGTGGAAACCACTTAACCTTCCTGTATCACTCCCAAAGGAGAAAAGCTTTTATTTTCCCTTAGAGCGGGTTAGACTCCCGTCGCTGATTTCATTAATCTTGCTTGCTTTCTTTACCTTGCATTGCATCATTTGCATCTTGGAATCTGTGCATACTTTGAACGGGAAACAACCCGAAAAATAGCAAAGGAGTGGAACCTGGAAAATTGATCCATGCAGTCGTACGGCTCAATCCTCCTTGGGTTCTGACCGGGCGACCTCAGTGGCAATTCCACCAGGAAAATTCATGGTTAATCTGGTAGTCCTAGCAGCTTGGGGCTACTCAGCTCCATGACTGACTGGGGCTCCCAGAAAATTTACGTGCTTACGTGTTGCATTTTCCCTGTCCCGAAAATCATTCCTTTAAAACACATTTATGAAAATCTCTGTTTTAACTCAAAAAGGAACATTTTTAGGAGACCGCACACTACGCGCACCTGATATATCTGTACACTTTGCACGCACGTCCTTGAAGCCCGGAGTGGTTCCACTGCGATCACGGACCGGCCTTACGATGCTCCGAGGCGCGCGCTGAATCATTCCGAACCTCCCCATGGACGGTGTCGACCGATGCACGCGATCCGTGTCACACGTTTCAAAAAACCGTGACTTTTGGTTGGTTTTTGGTCTAGTCCGTGTCATATAGCCCAGTTGCATACCTCGTAAAGGTCAAGCCTTAGTTCATAACGGAAGCCAAGATTTTCGCTCAAGCGGAACTCTGCCAAAATTCCGATAAGGAAAAATTGGTATGATCTTGACTCCGACATTGACTTTGACCTTGACCCGCACGGAATGCGTAAGAGTCGAGACCGAGTCTTTGCCAAAAAATCCAAAGATCTTTCGCTCAAGCGAAGCTCTGCCAAAATTCCAACAAGGAAAAATTGGCAAGATCTCGACCGGCATTGACTTCGATTTTGACTCACGCCCGGCGTATGCAACGAAGTTCAATGTGACATCGCGTCATCCGGCTTTTACCGCCCGACCCATGCCTATTATCTTCTCGGACATTACCGAAAGTCAAAACGTCATTCGCTCAAGCGAAATTCTGCCAAAATTCAATCAAGGCTGAAAGACGAGACTTTCCCGGTATTGCCTTGACCATAATTCGCATCGCTCGTGCGTTAAAAGGTCCTATGACCCGCTAGACCCGTTAGGAGCGTTCTTTACTCTCGGTCGGTGGGATCCGCGTGCCCTATAGGACCCTCGCCCGGGGCTGTCCACCCTGGGAGGTCGAAATACAGGTGGAATACGAGGGGCTTATAGACGTAGTGACGGAACCCACTGATCCAGGATCTAGAGTAGTTGCGAAAAAGAAGGGCAAATTCCCTTTTCCAACCAAATAGATATTAATAAAAGACACTGTTTTAAGTAAACTGGAAGATTCTAATTTGCATATTGCCTGAGCCTTCAGCCTAAACACCTACCCCGAGTCTAAACCTCTCCTATCCCTTTCCGCAAGCGAGAAAGAAGTGGGTGAGAACACCGGGTCACGACTTGTTAGCGCGGAATTCTCGGACAGGTTCGCGAGAATCCTCGGTTTGGTCGATCAGAGGAAGTCGAGAATGTCCGATTCGACGAGAGAACAATCTTGGTTTGGGTGACCGAGATGACTAGGGAAGAAGAGCTAGCCTTAGCCTTGGAAAATAGTCATAAGGCCCATGAGGAACGACGAGGCCATGCTCATTGATGCGCTCCGCCGTCATGGGGTTCGGATAGTGGTAGAGCCCAATGGTTCCTTGGTTATGGTAGAAGATAAAACTCCGAAGTAACCATCTCGGCCCCCCTAGCCTATAACCAATGCCCTCCTCCATCCACATATGATCCTTTGCCAAAGACTGTCCCTTTTAGTCTTTTCCGGTATCCCAAGCCATCGGGAGTCCCGAAACCCTCTCCTCCTCGAGATAAGACCCGGCTTTGTTCCCTACCAACAGAGAGACAAACGCCACGGCTATCCTGCAACGCAGCCTGTGCACTACCCTATGGGATTCGCTCCTCTCCCGGTATGGGCCGTCCCGAGACAACTTAGGCCTCGGGAATCAATCAAGTGACCTTTTCAACTCATGCCTGCCCGGCAGATCTTCCACCCCCAACCTTGCCAATAGGATCCCACGAGGCTCCTTTTTCTACTTACGCAACTACGAGCCTAATTCCTATGCCTCACGGTCGGCCTCGGGGAAACACGGGACCGGGCCAAGTTTACACCTACTTCCACTTCCAAAGACCCCCAAGCCATAGTACCGGCTACCCGCTGTGCCGCCCACATTCCTGCCACTCAAATCTGACAAGCACTCCCGAGAATCAAAATCGTCCCCGACCCCAACATGACTTGGTTGATGGAACAAGTTAAGTCCATGCAAGAGAAGTTCGGAGCTGAACACCAAAAAGGCGGCATACCAGATTGCGGTCCCAAGCAAAATTGTCCCTCTTCCTCCAAAATTCCGAATGCCGAGAGATTGAAAAGTTCAACGGCACCGATTGTCCCAGGACTCATATTGAAAGCTACTTTCTTGCCATGAGAGCCAAGGATTGTACACATCAACAAATGGCCGACCATTTTGTTTGTCGTTAAAGGGTTCGGCTCTTAGATGGTTCCTGCATGTAAAATCAAGAGGCCCGAGCCACCTGGGACCAAATTAAGGAAGCATTTACTGGAGATGTATAAGGCCAACTTGAATTGGGAAACCGGCGGGAATGACCTACAAGGCACTCTACGAGCGCCCGAGATGAGCCGGTGAGTGAATTTTACGGGAGATGGAATTGGAAGCTTAGTGAAATGATGACTCCACTTGAATGAAGAGGAACAGATGGAGATCTTCCAATCTTGCTTAAAGCCTCAACTAAGGGTCCAAATTGGCAATTACTATTATCGACCTTCGGGCAATGGTAAACGCTGTACCAAGTTTGAAAATGCCTTCGACATGGCCCCGGCGCGGGAGCGCCAATTCTCACCGCTACAAAGCACCAGTTCCAAATGCCACAGCTGTCACTATAAAAGGAAAAGAAACGGTTGGCGCTGTCAATTATATTCAGAATGAAAGGGTTGGACAAAATTCAAGCCAAGTAGCTGCAAAGCCAAGACCTCGCTTCTATACCGCAGAAGATTTTGGAATGCCACTAGAGAAGGTCTTTGACGGTTTGGTAGCCGAAGGACTCATCAGACCTTTAGAAAATTGGAAACCCAAGAACCCCAGTGTCAGGATCGACAAAACCAAGCATTGCCGTTTTCACAAATATCATGGGCATAACACCAATGATTGCACCTATCTGAAGTTCCTAATCTCTCGCTTGATTGAAGAAGGAAAGCTGGAGCGCCTCGGAGTCCCAATGTGGTCAAGAACCCTCTTCTGCTAACAATCGAGGTCAACATGATCGAGTTCGGGAGACGAATGCGATCAACTTTGGAAATCCGGAGAATCATAGACATTACGAAATTCAATGTTCCTTATGCTTTGAATTACAAGGAAAGTGGAAAGATTTGATTAATGCCGCCGCCATGGAAGGACAGTTTGGGCCCATAGTCGGGCTGATTTCGTTAATGTTGTCGAGCTCGGCCTCTTTTCTATGATATAGAACCAGTAACCATGGTCAAGATTACGGAAGAAAGGCTCACTTATGAAGATTGCGAGTTTGAAGTGAAACAAGCCATGTTAATGAAAGTTTCTTCGAACCCTTTATCACCCATGATGAGCATAATGTATTTGTAATGGCTCTTGTTGCTCGAGGATCGGTCCCAGCCACTGTTTGGGAAAAGGTGGAAAGAAGAGTGAACAAGCCGGAAGACTTTTGGGATGAAGAAAGGCGTATCTCGGATGCCGAAAGCACAAGTCCTCTTGCCGGAGGTACGGATGGATAAAGTTAAGTTCGAGAAAGGAGATTCCGCCGGATCGGTCAGGTATTCCCCATGGAAAAGGTGTCAACAAAGGCAATTATGATCCACAAGATGCACGGCCAAATGAGAACGGCGACAAGGCTTGCTACTCCCCGGGGCAACGGCAAGAAGGAGTGAGATCCGGTCCAACCCTTGTCAAACACCCTCGAGTCAATAAGTAGTGTAGGGTCCCGAAGTCGGTAGCGTCTATTCGGTCGAGTCGGGAATCTTTGAATTCCGAGTCCTACGAGTCATCAGAAGGCCTCATGCACGAGGACTATCAAATGTAATCGATGTCATCTTTTCCCTTATTTTAAATGAAATGACGGATCTTTACGATTATCCCCTTATTGCCAACTTAACAAATGATAAATTAACTCAAAACTTAACAGCAGTTAATAATGAATCATTTGAACAAGAGTAGCAAAGCACACTAAATGA